>JACM01070818.1:0-62032 GCA_000787095.1 Periophthalmodon schlosseri
AGCCCTCAGAATCCAGTTGGGTCCCTTTCTTTATCATCAATTATCATCAATATTTACATTTATATATTTAATATTAATATTTTCTGCCCCCAATATATGTGATCTAAACAGTGAAAGCAATAAATAACCCATATTTAAATCTACCCACTTGAGCTGCATACAGTTTTTAACAGAACAATGCATGACAAAAGTAAAAGAAACCCAACTTCCTCAAAATGGCAAAAGTTAAAGGAGGCTGAGCATGCCTTTTTCATACAAAAGATTATCATGTAAACAGACATCTTATGCTTAATGCACATATTCCCAGACTGTGGGCTCTCTCCTCCAGGTTTGACAAGGAGGTACTGCATGTTGGCTGCATACTTCATAAATGTACTCATGTGGTACTGGTATCAAAGTATTGTTTGTGCCTTTTCTTTTGTTTCTTAATACTGTTTCATAATTTTGTGACAAGTGGGAACTTTATCAGCAGAAGCAGAGACAGGTCAAGTTTAGTTACTTTTGTGCTATACTTGAACCTCAGTCATAACGTTCACAGATTTTAGCCCCTTTTTGTGGGACTGCCATGAAATCTTCAGAATACCATCATCGGGATAAACGTAAGATATTCATTTTTGTCCATATCACCCACCCTGATGTAAGCAATAGTTAGTTATAATAGAAACCATATGAGCACTGGCACGGCAGCAGTTATTGTTGAGACAATAGTAGAGACAAAGTGATTGATGAAGTGTAACATCTTGAAAATTCGCAATATTTTTTCCACTCCAAGTTAAAGCCATGAACATAGTGACACATTTCTATTAGCCAGTTTCCAGTCCGACTTCTCAGACCCTGCATATTTGTCTGAAGGTATTGCAGAGGCCCAGTGGGAACATGACTCATATCGCCACTGACACACTCTTCTGTTCAGCCAACTTTCAATTAGACCTCAGAGTGACTCAGTGCTGCCAGTAAAGAAATGTGTTTTAGTTATATCTTTCAAAGTCTCACTCACAATTTCTTTATGTTCCCCATGGCAACCATCTTTTGTCACCATCTCCAACCTTGTAAGACATTCAGTGCTGATGGAAGGTATTTATTATACTCAACAAATGTGACTACATAGTAAAGATCGACTGATATGTTTTTTTTTCATGGCTGATGCAGATACTGATTGTTTAGAAGACATAGCAACCAATGGCCGATGAGCTCTGCCGATATTTTTGGGCCAATATGTGGGGCCGATTTTGAATATTTTCCACAAATTATGTCATTTAAATTTACTACAAACTCCCCCCAAGCCCCCACAAACCTATAAAAGAGCTGTGTAGTCATGTTTTGTGCAGCTATCTCTTTGTATGTAAGTGTTAATATAAAGTTTTGTGTGCATTTTTTAGACAGCAGATCGACAAATAGACTGTTTTGGTCAGTCTATACTAAGTAGTTCCATTCATTTAGATAGGGGTGTTTTTTCCATTTCCTTTTGAATTCAGTGCCTAAAATTATACATAATTTAACATCAAAACTAGAGGCACACACTCAGATCAATGCAAAGGCATTGTTCTATTTTGCAATAAAATAGATCAATATAAATTGCCCAGAGATGGAATAATAATATAATTGTTTGAGAATACGCTCTTCTCTCTTCTCTGCAGAACTTGCATTCCTTTGCTAAAACTCATTACAAACTGACTCACAGTACAAGTTATCAAGTGGATCTGAGACACAGGAAAACTAAAAATGTAGTGGACATAGCAGATTTGAGAAGATACAGAAACTTGCAGACTTCATAAATGGATATGCTTTCACTGCAGTGGCCTATAGAAGTAAATACCCCCATGTGAAGAACTGTTATAGTGATTTTTTACCATTATTTAGTGCTGATAGTTCCCGCTCAGATGTGTGTTGCTACTTTTGCAGGGGACTGTAGAACTTATGCAGCAGAATAATGTGATGTCTCAGCAGAATGATTTTCACGGTTCAGGGAGCCTCTCGTCGCCTTTGCACTGGAACGCTGCTTTAGGCTGTGCTGTAATACCAACAATCCATACACTGCTTATCACAAGTTTATGCTATGGCAAATTATGTGTGCAGAAATTGTACAGTGCTATTTTAAATTAAATTGAAGTATTAATAATGTTAAATTACTAGGGCATAGGGCAGGCTATAATAGGCCTGTAGACAGCTGGTTTAGTTCCTGTAAAATTTTCAAATAGGTTATAATTTCCAACCTTTATTTTTGATAGTACAGGGTGTCCATAAAGTTTCTTAACAATTTTAAAATTTTATTACAAAGGTAGTTGATAAGATATATTAATTAGATTTGTTCTATTGTACTCAGTAGTTATAAAAGTTTTTAATCACGTTGTATTTTTGTATTTCATGCGTCTTGTTAATTAAAGAGGCATCTTTTTGAATGAACCCATAAGAAATGGCTCCTTCTCTAGAGAAGGCACAATGTGTATCATGGGTTCTATGGGGCTATGTTAAAGATGTCGTGTATCAAACAAAGATACAGGACATTACTGAACTAAAGCAAAAGATAATAGATACGACGGCAGCCACTGATGAGACTATGCTACAGCGAACATGGCAAGAAATTGAATACCGTCTTGATGTGCTTCATGTGACTAATGGTGCCCATATAGAGGTGGATTAAATGAGGTAAAAAAAAAACTTTGGAAACCACTGAGTGCAATAGAACAAGTCTGATTAAGATATCTTATCAATTGCCTTTGTAATACATTATTTAAATTATAAAGAAACTTTATGAACACCCTGTACATGAAAACAAATGACCAAAAAGTCAGTTACATATTCAATATTTGTAGTGTGATGTGGTGAATGGTTTTTACAAAAATAAAAGCTATTATGGTGGACTCTACAGTTAAATAAATGGGAAGTAAAACGCCTACTTTAGTTGAGAAATTACCTGTCAGGCCCATAACGATGTTGCCATGTTGCCTAATGTAACCATAACAATAAGTACAACTAATAAACCTACAGAAATCGTTCTCAAGTAGACCTATTTGTTTAATAGTCCATTCTATGCTGTTCTAATGTAACTTTTGTGTTTTATCACTCCAACATGCTCCACATCATTTCAAATGCACTGTAGTCAGACCAGATTAACAACACTGGATTCCAATGAGGATAAACAACTATAAGACATCAGTGGTGCTGGGGGCTTAATATTAAGAGGAAACAAGAGACTTCTGGAGAAAAACACGCAGTCACCTACTATGTCCAGCAGTCCCTATTTCCTCCTTTTGATTAAATAGTAAACTGATCAAAGGAGAACCGGTCAGTCTTTAAATACCACAAGTGTGCCGAAACCAACTTATTGAGTATATGATGTTATGTTTTAGATACATTTAAAAAGACCTAGGCAAAGGGTGAATGACTGGATGTTACCTGGACAACACGTATCCAAGCTAAACCATCCATCCCGAGTTGTTTGTATCCACTTTTAGCTTGAAGCATACAAAAGTTTTACGCGTAAAGTGTGATGTGCTTGATTTTTCTTACCTTTCCATCTGTGGCAGGTTTAAGATTTCCAGTGAATGGTCTACAGTGAGCGTCCGGTCAGAAGGAGCTTTACGCACCAACATCAACGCCAAATATAGCGGATAACAGTTTTTTCTCACGAATGAACCAACAGCAACACCAAAGTAAAGAAGTGAGTAAGAAGTAACGAGTGATTTCCGGTTTGGTTCTTTCAAAATTATGCACTTAGAGCAGGTATCTATAAGTGGGCGCTTTATTTTGAAAGTAAGATAAACCTGTTGCGCTTTCTTTTCGGACAGCGTTTGAGGGTAAAGATTGAGCCTAATTGTGAAAACTTCCGTCAGGCCCTCATGTGACCACACTAAAAAGGACTGAAGTGGATTTTTGGACTGCCCAGTAAGTTTGTATGAAAACGGGCTTGTAAACAACATATCACATGCGCATGAATAGCCCTTCCAATTATACAAATAGACCTAATCAAACCAACGTGTTGCAGCCTAAATAGGCCTATAGAACTCTATCTCAGGTTATCTGTCCATAAGCTGGCAGGCTATCTTGCAAAGTCTCTATGCGTAATACTAGTTTATTTTTATTGAAGAGATGCTGATGTGGCATACAAATACACTCTAGAATATTCACATCCCCGAGTGACTGCAAGATCCCATGGGAACCAGTAGGGGGCATCCAGTCACTGTCTAGAAATTATCACTAAACGCTCAATTCAAGCAGCGCCTTTATGTAAGCCTAAATAACACTATAGGCCTACCACTTTTTGTGCAGTCAAAATGTGAACGTGTGTAAATAAGTGATATAATAAAATGCTATTGACCCATAACTGTTAGATGGGTTGTGACTTGAGAAAAAAACAAAGGGGATACATGCTCAGCTCATGCCCTACAATGGGAGCATATATGAAGAGTACGATACCTTGAGTGTGTTGCGTTTATTCCCAAATGTGCAGTACACTTGGTTTCTGCCATAGACGCCAATTCCCAGTAGTGCAATGAGCCTGAATGAACAATAAGCCGGCTCTATAACAAATCAATGGCTAGATGGTTTGTTGCGCTTTTACTACTGACCTGGGGCAACAGAGAGATTGGATAAATACCGTATATACACAGTATGCAGTATATACAGTCTCAAGACTTGTGTTCTATGGGGTATCACTGCAGTAGATTAGGTAATATGAAATAACCAATGTAATGCGCATCATTACATAAACAGGCATATTATTTGCAATGGTTTGTTTGAACATATTACTCCAGAACATGATGCCACATAACTGAATAATGATAATGTGGATCTATATCACTAAACGTTATCTGTGCTTGGGCTTGGCATAAATAGTTTCCTGGTCTTTCGAGTAACTGGTTACTCAGTATTTCTTAATAATTAACAATGAGAGAAAACATAAAGCTTCCAAGTAACACATTTTATTCAACAGTGCAGAAGTACTTGAAGTTCTGAGTCACAGACATTTATCAAAAAGGTGAAAAAAGAGAGGACGCACAGAGGAGAGCACGAAAAGACGACAGAATACGGGCTGAAACGGACTGAAGGGAGAGAGGAGTAGGTGAGGCCGTGGTGACTCATCAGCGGTCTAGCAGCAGTGGTGGGCCCGTGCTGTGGGGGTGGCACATACACACATATACACGCGCACACACTGCTCATGTCTGCTCCTGATGTGTACAGCACCGCCCAAAAGCACTAAAGGGCAGCCTGGGACTCACTTCACTGTCATAGACTACAGCAGCAAGCCCCTCCTGTCCCATGTGCATGTAATGATGATGACGGAATGAGAGGACCGTGAGGGCGCCACAGAGGGGGTGGCTCTGTGCACCATGGGGCTCGATACAGCTGTATGAACAAGGCAAACCCGCTTTACAGTACCACATGCGTAGGGGCACATGTTGTCACCTCACAGCTAGGAGGTTGTGGGTTTGATTCTCAACACAAAGCCTTTAACAGGTGGAGTCTTCTGGATGCAGTCCTGTTACTCTTGTGGGTTCTCAAGGGCGCTCAGATATGTTACTACCACCCAAAATAATGCATTTTTTAGAATAACTGATTCCCCTAAATTGCTCGTGCTTGTGACCAATTTCTTTTCTGTGTACATGTGTCAACCATATATCCCAGTCCTATGTACCACACTGAAGGTTAAGGTACGCTTTATTGTCTCCATTGGGAAATTTGTCCTTGAATGTTCCGGGGGCAACCTGTCAGGAGCAGTGGCTGCGCCCGGGGTCCCATTTCTGATCTTGAGCTAGGCTTGGTCAGGACCATAAGGCAACTTCTTATGGAAAAAGTGCATAGAGACAAACTAATGTAACCTTTCTTTAATAGCATCTTTCTCACTGCCGCTAAGAGGAAGTCGACTCAAGCCAGTTTGATTGCAATCAGAAATGATGCATGTCTGAAACAGTATGACAAAGTACATGCTTACTTCCTTTATTAACTGTTTTTCTATGCACAAGCCTCTCCTTCTTGACAGTGCTTTGGGAGATAAGTTAGCCCACAAGCACACATGCCAGTAATTGAGAAAACGTTAGTCAATAGGTTGTATGTGGTGGGGCAGTTTAGGTTTAATCATGGCAGCTCATTTGAATAATCAATAAAGTTGTCTGTTTATGCAGTGCTGAAAGAATGGATCAATGTGAACGTTCATCAGGTCAAATATCCACTATTTGAACGAAAGCTCCTTTATGCACAAAAATATGCAAAAGACAATTTCTGTTGTGAAATTCAAAAATCTTTATAGAATTTCATGTTAAAGTCTACATACATTCATACATCTCTCAAACAGAGGAGCCGACAGTATGCGTGAAATGTTTGTGAGACAAAGCTTCCAAGATGAGGATCACAGCTGCCCATTTATGATTATTAAACATGATGGAAACAAATCATAAAACAAGGGTAGGGACTCACCAGTGTATTTACGAATAAAGAAATCTATGCATTTTAAATTATATTTTAATCTGTGTACACATGTTTCCTTTTCTCATGTGTAGGACTAAACCTGGAATTTATAGAGAGGTAGCTAAACTTACAGAGATACACCTCTCAGGTAAAGGAAGTGGACTGTGTATGGTAACTTACATACAAGGAAAGTTTGTAAACAGATGCTGTAAACTCTAGCGAAAATACAGTCTATTTTGCTATATTCTTCTGGATAGCCTTCAATTACAAAGTTCACTGTATCAGGCACAGAAAATGTACAATATGTTACCCACTGTGTGTAAAAAGTACTCCTGCAGCCTAAGAGGTTGTCTGTGAGTGCATCTTCTATGGGTGTTTATCATGTATAAATTATGTATACAAGGAAAATATGTATATATGTTTTAGTCTCTCAGCAAAACCTGCATTTTCATGTACAGTATGCAAGTATTTTCATGCCGACTAATACAGAACCTCATACTTGTAAATGACGGTATGCGTGTCAGACATGCGTGTATCCCTGCATTACACTGTGTACATGTAGTAGAGTGAGGGCTGTGCTAGTCACTGTCTTCTCCTCTGTCCTGGGTCTCAGCCAAGCAGCTCTCATCAATATTCTCCAGGCTCTCAGCACGCTGGATGCTAAGTTCCGACAGGGGAATGCTGGGTAATGTAGTCTGCTCAGGGTAGAGCCAGGGTTTGAAGCCAGGGTTGTGTCTCTGTTTCCATTCTGCATACTTCAAACATGCTTTGTTGATTTTCTTCATTGCCTGAAACAATAATTGAAACAAAATATTTTCACATGTTTCTTTCAGTATTTGGGAGTTTCAAATTCTTTTTTGTTTATTTTTTTCCATTTTGTTGAGGTTTGGCAGTGAATGTGTAAATGTTATAAATCTTGCTGTACTTCAGATTACTAATGCTTTTCTGAGAATGTGTTCTACCACTCCAGATGCACAGTTATGTTTTTTGTATTTCTCTTTGCATTCCAGTGTACCAGCGTGGATTACTAGAACATGTTCACAGACACCCACACAAGGATAATAAAATTATATTTTTATTCTGCAAACTACTTACACTAGGAGCATAGAAGTGGGAAGACTTGTTGACCAGCCACTTGGGTAATGAACCTGCAAAAAAAGGGAATGGTAAACAGCAGAGAAATAAAATGGAAGAATACAGCTCGGCTCTGACTGTTAGTGTCATTACATGCACTGTTATCTAGCCTTATTTTGGACAATTAGATTCTCCTCACACTTAAGCAGCATAAAACGATGGAACACAGCAAGAGACAGGAGCGCAAAACCGACTGTGTCCTTCATATGGTTACTATGGTGACTCATTTTGACATAAAAGGAGAATGAATCATTCATTTAAAGTATGAGCATGCGATTATCACCTGGGTCAGTAAGTGCACGTGTAAATGTTTATCCATAACCATTTTAGTTATGGGCTTTAGTTACCTCGTGGATCAACCTGGGCCATGTACGTCAGGGTGCAGGTGTTGGGCCCTTGACTCTGGATCATGTAGCCGGTCTGCAGGGAAACAGCTCGAACCAAATTCTTTTTAGGGGGGTATTTCTGCAAAGAGATACACAATGGCCCAAAATGACACTCATTATCATTCACTGCGGGTAACAGCAGCAGTGTGTCTTGTCAAAGCAGCCCTTGAGTGGAGCAGAGATCTTCTTAAAGTCTTGCAACTGTCACTGTTGAAAAGTCACACTGTCAGTGAAGGAAGTCATGACGCAAATACTCCCACCAGCACAATTCAGGTCAATTGTCTGGATCAAGTTGAGAGATTGCAGTCAAAATGACATTGACAGCACAAGAACAAAGATAGACTATTTATATCAATGGAAAGCTTATGGTTAACTTTATATTTCTTCCATGTAAGACGTGTCCCCGGGGACTTAGAGACATTAGTCTGAACACAGGATGTAACGATTTGTATGAAGGCGAGGTATACTTTATTCTCTTTGTAAGAGAATTTGTCCTCTGCATTTGAGCCATCCTTCAATGCCACTGGGGAAACCTGTTAAGAACAATGGCCAACCACAGTGCAGCGCTCAGAAACCCATCTCCAATTCATAAGCCAGGTTTGATCCGCACGTTTAAGGTTAAGGTTGCATTTTTGTGCCATATTTATATTAACTTCAGATTTTTTTTTTTTTTTGTTCAATATTTTTCCACATGTGCCCAATTAATTGACTTGCTCATGACCTTTTACATTATTTCAAATACCAATACGCCAGTCTGTGATCAGCTAAGCACTAAAAGCCATTTCTCGCTTCCACTTCCACTGCTGCCTACTTTGACTATCCATCTAAGGTTATTATTCATGATGATAATGTGCAGAGCTGGTTAGGCCGAGCTAATTAGAGGAGGCACACCTCAGAGGACAGTGCACTGCAACATTCAGCTAGAGATCTTTTGAAAGTACTTCATCTGTGTTGCACATAGATATTATATTCACTATATTATGAATAAAATGGCTTAAAATGGATTAAACGTCAGAGCCATACAGCTAGACCTCAAGTCAAATTCTTGTTAAAATCAAATGTGACCTTGGCTAATCACACAAAGCCAGGCACACAGGAGCACACACTGTTATGTTAGCGACTACTTATTAATGCAGGAATGCGGAAGGCAAGATGGCAGTCAACAGTCACATGAGCAACCTTAGCCTTCTGCAAACATGATATTAGCGAGGGAAACTGAGGCATGGATGACATGGATGTTTGAGACAGGCTGCGAGTGATAAGATTTTTAAAAAGTTATCTGCGTAATAAGAGAATTTGAGCAAAGGTATTTTTGTCTACCAACAGCCTTGATGACTAAACGGATGATTTAATTTTCTCTTGTTCTACTTGGAAAGAAAAGACAAGCCATGAGCCAAGTGCACTGTTCTCTGATCATTCTGCTTGTTTAGCCCTTGGCACATTCAATTTCCTAAAGAGTACAGTGGGACAATCAAGAACAATAAAGCATCTACTATTATAAGCATGAAGTTCCATCCGGGTATATGTGATAGCAAGGGAAAACAGAGGAGGGCATTACTTCCTGGGTGGTGTAGCTCCATAAATTAGTGATTTTATAAATATTGCATTCTGGCCTGCATTATGGATTTAAAATATTTATGTTTTGTGTTGCTGTGGCCTTTCGCAGGATCATAGTTGGTATCCCACATCTTATTTTTTGCCTCCTGTATAGATCTCTAATGGTTCTGGACTGACAGCAGACAGAGCAAAGAGTGTACTCACAGAGTGTTTGACAGAGTAGTTCATGATGATGTAATCTCTCCCGATTGGAAGCCAAGAGCGCAGTGTGATGACGTCACGGTTTCGAATGGGCTTCGGACATTTCCCTGTTAACAGCAAAAGGATAATTCAGTGAACACATCAGAGCGGATCAGGGCTTGTGCACATGGTTCATTCATGTTGAATGAATCTCACTCATGAGAGCAGAAATGATTTCCTCATGGGTGTGTAAGTGTAACATACATGCATAGTAGCCAACATCTGCGTTGACCGTGAGTTTCCCGATGTCAAAGGTCTCTATGACGTTGGTGTCCCATTTTTTTCTGTATTCAATATCATGGAGCACATCGTACATGGTCTCTGCAGACACATCCTTGCACACCATCCGGCACTAAAAAGAATGGAAAAATATAACAGTTTGCTGGACAAGCTCATTTCATATAAAAGCTGTGGTATAAATCAACAGTGCTGTTCACATGTACAAATATTTGTAAGTACCTGTTTGCTTGGCTAAATAATCAAACTACTAAGATATTTGTGTGTCACCATTTATAAAAAGGGGGCCATGGGGACTCCTGCTAAAGTCTATTTAAAAGCAGACAAGTAGGAGAGGTCTGCAGGGTAAAGCTGTTGCTGCAGCTACAACAGCCCAGGAGGGATTAGTCATAGTAAAAACAAGAGGGGCAATGTTCAGTCACAGGCAGAGTAAGACAAGAGACAGGAGAGACAGACAGACAAAAAGTTAAATCATGGAAAAGCACCAGTTACCAAGGATGCCCATCTCTCACAGGGCCTTTTCAGCTCACTTTTAATTACAAGTCCCTATTAAATATTGCACTATTCATGAAAAGTATTTTAACCCTCCTTGGATAGAGAATCCTAGAGGTAGGTTTATGTGAAGAAAATGAACAATTGTGCATGATTAGATTTTTAAATGGATGTTAAAATGTAAAAGAGTGAAAAACAATCTATTAAGCTACTACTACGAGTTAAAAAATAAGAGTGCCTACAGTTACACTCACAGACAGTAATGCTATATCAACATTACTACAGAAAAAAAAAAAAAAAAAAAAAAAAAAAAAAAAAAGAGTCCCCTTGGACCTGACATATAAACCAACTGAAAGGAAAGCTGAACACACATTTCCTGTCAATGAAAGACTTGAAAATAAAGCGGAGGACAAGCAAACATAGATACATTACAAAAGGAACAAAAGTAAGAAAAACATGGAGTTAGGGACATGATTTGTACCAGGATATTCTGATAAGTAGCCTTTTGGGCCAGGATCAGTAACTTGAACAGCACTCAAGAATGCACAACAAACTGATAAGATTTGAGAACATGGGAAACTCTACCCATTTGTTATTGTAATGTTACAATTTGTGAAGATTTACTACAACCCGGGGTGTGTTCACACTTGCACATATGACACATCAAACTAGGGACTAAACCTGGGCTAAACCAGGACTAGTACGGGACATTTTATATAGCAGGTAGCAATAGATGGAGACTTTACCAAGGCATCCACTGGAATGAATTGTGAAACTTTATTTAGGCGGCTGATACTCTCATTAATACTGCAAACGAATGAACCAATAGATCAGTATAGATGGACCATGTAGTGGTTTTATGAAATTATGTAAAACTGAACTGAACTGAAGTACTTTGTGATACTGACTCCTTGCACTTTATGATAGAGACCCCGTAGTTATGCCTTGACTAAAAACAAATGTGTTTTGTCACTTTTTGCATCAATAGTAACAAAAACTTTATTTTCTTGGTAGAGCATTGTCCAAGAATTCTACCATTTCTGATCCTCAATGTGCCCACTCAAAATGAGCTATGACTTTTGACTGCAGCCTCCCGCCCACCTTCTCCGTTCTTCTTGAATCTTGCCTGACACTGCGCACCTATCCTCCACCTCTCCACCTTAGAGATGCAGCAGTCCAGCTTTTTCAGCTTTGAGTATCTGCCAATACCCGATATCAACTGATACCAGTGCTGAGACTGAAAACCGCATTTATTTCCTTTAAACAAAAATAAGACAAAACTGATTCAAATGTGTCATGTAGCCGTGTTATACATCTCTCAAGTAACTACAGAACAATGTGGGATAAATAAAATGGCCGGGCCGACTATGACCAATGAATAGTTGTATTACATCAATTTATATGTCCAAACAGGATATGGGCTGAATTGATATTTGGAAGCCGATATCTGCAATCAGCAAATTTTTCAGTATCGGTGCAGATATCCAGTACCAGTAACAGATCAGTGCATCCCTACTCCATGTGTCAGCTTTTATCAGTGGCTCCTTTGGGGGCCGACGCGAGATGGTGGAAGATGATTATGAAAGGGAAAAATCAGTGGGTGTGAGTGATTCAGCGCAGGGCTTCCCTCTGTGTCAGCAGCAAACCTGGGAGTCTCCGCTGTTTGGAGTAGAAGAAACTCTAACAATCTGCTGCCTACACAATAACAACACATTGGGTGGTGAATAGTGAGAATTATGCTAAGTGTTAAAGATTGTAGAGTGATATTATTCATTTTGAGTACAGCTGCATCAAATACGGGATATTTTCACATTTCCCGGTTATTCCATTTGTTTCGGATTACCAGAACAAACAAGTGACTGGCAGGTTTTTACACCTGACCCCAGCCTGTAGAAATCAGACAGACATATGTGAGGGAAATGGGTAAAGTGTATTGCTCAGCGGCACAACACCAACATTTGGAGGAGGCTTGATTCCAGGGACTTCAACATGACAAGAAACTAGAGTTCAGTCAGTTCCAAAATAACAAGTTGATCTGCTGTTTTAAATAATCTGACACTGTTATGATGATGATGATCTGTGATTATTTATGCTTTGATTTGTTTGTATTGTGATTTTAATGTGTTTCTTATTCTGTAAAGCACTTTGAATTACTTTGTGTACGAATTGTGCTATACAAATAAACTTACCTTGCCTTGTCATTGTATTATCACCTACAGTCGTTCCTCTAATATTGCGCATAATCACAACACGTACTTCCTTGTATATAATGACTGCACTAACACAATGTGATACCAAATTAGTATTGATGAACATAGCAACATAGTAATGACAAGAGATTATGAGCCCGCTAATGATAATGTTGGTTTGTGATGGTGTATTAGCATTTCTCATTTGCATTCAACAGGAAGTCCAAGAAGGAAGCCGTCAACTCCCAACATTATTCACCAGCAGAGATGCATACTTTTATTTCATCTATAAATAGAACAGCTGTATCTGCACCATCACTTTCACGCTCACACAACAGAAGCTACAAACGTGCCAGTTAACTACTGTCACCAAAACAGTCTGAAATCTTCTCTTCTATTTAACATTTAGCATTTTTGGTTCAGATCAATCATTTGAGAACCCAAAATTTTGACTGAAAGACTTGTCATTTCTGTCCATATTTATAGTAGAGCAAACCTCCAAACATAAATCAATCAACGTGATGATGATGAGCACGATGATATTAAAAGGAATTACAGAAACGCTCAAATTAGCTTTTGATGTAAGTGTAAACACCAAAACTAGGATCTAGACGTTCCCGGAACATCCACAGATCCTGTTTTCATTGACTTATTCCCAGTTGGTATTGGCCACATTCATGTCAGCCTATGTACTCTCTTCCCTTCTGTCTTGTTTGCAGAGCTGTCATGAGGACCCGCACCTGTCTATTCCTAAAATGGTTAAATAAGAAACACCTGTATGCTAGCAATATAAACGCTGGGTTTTACTCAGTGACATATATTACCCAGGAGTAGATGCAATGCACAGTCTCAGCAATTAAAAATGCAAATGAGTTAATTGAGCACACTTTGTTAGCTTTCAACTGACACTGTGTTAACAAGCAGAAACCTGATCTGTTATAGCCACTGGGTAAGAAAATTATACACACAAAAAGAACACCATTATTTGACAAGTAAACCTTCGCGGGGGCTTCCAACTGCTGTGTGACATTTAAGATGATGCGGAATAAAGTCCTAACAAAGTAAAAGTGCAAAGAAATTGTTGAATAGGTGGCAATATAATCTAGATATACAGCTCTGGGTCCAATGTTTGGCTCCAGCTCTCATTAAAGCTGTAATGCCATTGACAGACAAATGAGCTTCTGTTATATGGTTACAGGCTATCATTAATCATACAGTTGTTCTAATACAATCTAAATGGGTAAGATAAGCTTTCTCCTCGATGTAGGGCTGGTGTTTTGGCATACAATTTTTTTTTTTTTTTGCTGACAATAATTACAATATTTTATAATCCACAAGAAACGTGCTGAAATGTGCTTGTAAATGTTGTGGTCCAAGTTCAAGTAACACAAAATTACAGTTTGAAAGATAACTTTTTTTTCCCCCCTAAATCACAGGCGATATGGTTGATATAACTAGTTTGCATATCTCTATGTTGGTATCTCTCACCATTATGTTGACTGTAATTTGATCTCAGTTTAATATAAATGGGTTTTAGAATACATCACATACAAATGACTAAAAACACACAACACGGCAGGATTTTGATAGCTGTTCACTTTCGCATTGCCTCCCAAGACAAACATTGTGGCTTAAAACTGCCACGACTGCTATTTGCCTAGATAACAAAGTTTGCTCACAGGGCTCTTTCTATGTCGCATCATCCTATTTCCTTACCTTATACTAACAGCTGCACTACTGTAGAAGCACTGTAGCACACTGGCACAACTCAGAAATGTCCTGCTTGCAATCAATACCTAAATTATTCAACAAAGTTATAGCTGAATAGACACCAACGCTGCAGCCAAACTCTGAACAAACAATGGCCCCAGAGGAACAAGAGGTATTCAAATTTCACTTACATTAAGCAGTGATAAGCAGCACATTCTTTACTTTGCAGCCACATAATTGACCGCTTCAAATCATTAGCTAGGGATTAAACAATACAACTAGACCAGTCCCTCTTCTACTGCTGCAAAAAAGTATAAAGTATATATGCAAACAAGGATTAACCCCATGGGGAAGTGCACAGAGCTGAATATTGGCCTGACGTGTACCTGAGTCATATTACTTCACCTTTCCAAATCAGATGTGGAACTACGAGTAAAGTCATTCATTTGTTGATACGGTTTTAGTTCTTATTTATTATATGGACGTATCTGAGGTCGTGGTTTTACAGTTGGTAGTGCAACACGGAGAATTATCACAACTCAACAGTTCAGTCTTGGGGGAATTTAGATATTGTTCAATTAACGTTCATCTTGTTAACTTGTATATCCTATAAACTTTGAGTCCCAGAACTTCCCTGTGTTGTTCCCAACTTACCTTCATTTTGTGGACAGTTCTGCCCTCCTCCAGAGCCTGCGCCCACACTGTGATGCTCCCCTTATTGTGGGTCACGTTCCAGCCGTCCTCACGCAGACACTCAGACTTGAAGCTGGCAAATGCCCGGTCGTCTGGGATGGTCACCGCTTGTCCGGACATGGCTTTTAACGGAGAGGAGGAGATTTTGTTGGCCGCTACTATTGATCGTGATAATGGGAGGTGATGGGGGTAAAAAAACCCCAAAAAACTCTTGAGCAAATGGAGCCTGGTGTCTATTGACGTCTCTTCTCTTCTAAAAACTTGTCTAATTCAATTTCCTGCCTGTGAGTTGGTTTTTGTAAGCTGTACCGAGTCTTGTGATGTAGGTGCGTGCGTGTGCGCGCGCGTCCAAGCAGGCACAAAAAGCACACCGCAGTCAGCTCCACGTAAAACTAACCGAACAGATGCGCTCTCACAGGTGGAGCGGACAAACGAAAACCAACAAGTCAAAAAAGCCCCAAGCAAGTCCCAAGGGACGTATTCGTGAGTCCTTTAGCAGCGGAGTTCAAGTTTGAAGCTCGGTGCAGAGGAAACGACCACTCTGCCTCTCCTCACACTAACCATATGTTTGTGATTCGGCGCTCCTCAGTCCCCGGTTCTTTCCCTGTACGTGACTTTCCGGTGGCGTGTCCTCATCCGGTGACAGATCCTGGGCTTTTTGGTGCGTTTCGCCTCATTTACGGGAGATCGTCTTCTCCATCATCGCTGCGTCGCGGCTGTGGCAGGTGGCACAGAAGATGCGGTGAGAAATAGGAGGAAGAGGAGGAGGAGGAGGAGGAGGAGGGAGAAGAGGCAGGGCGGGCAGGCAGGCACCGTTGACTTGGCTACAATAGAAACGCCCCCCACTGCTGCATTCACGTGACCCTCGTAAAACTTCATCTGTAATGTTGCACACAATTTTGTAGCAGCTTTGGCGTCACTGAGCACATTGCAAGAAGTCCCAGCAACGAACTGTGTTTTCAAAAATGTTCAAAGGCTTAACTTAATTTATGCGCAAAGGAATCGTGTGTTCATTAAATACTTTTTTTTTTTCTAAACGAATAGCAGACCAATAGCTACTGACTTTGAACTACCAACCTTTGAAGTGGCTATTCCATGATAAAACTATGAACATAATCAGATCAGAACCCTGTGATAAGGCTAAATTAACTTAGAATGGCGTATCTCAAAGAGGGTGATGCATTTCTCAAACATGCAATTTCAAAAAAATAAAAGTTTTGTGTAATATGCTTATCCCAACTCAAAAGAGAGGAGTAACACCCATCAACCTTTTTAGTTGACGTGAATATTGAGACAAAACTCTGAAAACCTGAAGCAAAACTGTTGCAATGTTGACAAACAGTCTTAGCCATTTATAGATCTGATAGTCTGCCTGATAATCCTGTTATAAACCAGGATAAAGAATTTAGGGGTGCAGTCAGACTTGTCTTGGTTTGGCCCTGGTTTGAGTCCAATGTAGTCCTGATGTAGACCTGGTTTAGTTCCAGATTTAGTAAAGAAGGTCACAGATTACAGACTATTCTGTGCTAAAATATGAATATATCCACACTAATTAAAAGGTCTAATAAGACTAATAGGAGTAATAACCTGTACTGCACACTTCTTTAGACTGTTGAGACATAACATTATTTAATTTAATCTAACTGACCTCCATTAACATAAGCTTTTTTGATGCTGACCATAGACTGTATATATAAATTCTTTATGCAGTCTATGTGTCAGACACTAACATCAGTTTATGAGTTCAGTTTACCATTGGGGTGTGCTCCTTATCCGTTAACACCTACATTATTTACCCACACACTCTGCATTTGTCTACTCTGGACATAGACAATAAAGTATTGTGATATAACCTTTATTACACTATCACTGTCTTGTTAGCCTTTGGGGCAACAAAACAGCTGGTGCAAATAAGTAGACAAACTGTCAATACAGCTGGAGGTGAATTGGGAGCTTGTTCAGTGAGAAATTAACAACTGAAACAGCCAATACCTAACTGGCATCTTAAACGCTGCGTGTACAAGATGTTCTTCTTAAATCACATAGCCACTCTTTATAGAGAAAGAGGCTAGAACGTCAAAGAGCGATACAGACTCAGTGCCCTTTGGCATAAAAATATGATTTTTCTAAATAAATAATATAGTAAAAAACAATATCGGCCTAATGGCCTGAGAGGTTGCACCAGACTAGTTTAGATGCAACACCACTTTAGAACGTGCCTCAACATGTGGCACACTGCAGCAATAATTAACAGTCAGAAATGAGTACATCAAGTTTGATTTATACACAGGATGTTTACAAAAAATATCCTCGACAGCAGCCTGACTGCTTTGCAAATGATGTTGGGAATCTTTCCCACTATATTTGCATATTAAGTGGGGAAGAGAGATCTGTTAACACAATTAGTAAAAGAAAACTGGCAGGGCAAAATAGTGTGAACCAACAAACCAAAAATTGATAGGCCTATAATAAAAGGGCATTATTACAAGAAAAAAACACTGTTCTGTAATCGAATAATAATGTATAACAAGTTGACATGAACTAAAGTAGCCTACAATTTCCACTTATTTAGCCGGCTTATGATTTAAAATATTTCAGTTTTAAACCGACAACAAAAATATCCTACTTAGACTGATGGATGTAAGTCCTCAGTTGACATGCCAGCAAAATCTGCAAGTAAATTTATGGTCTGACATCCCATATGATTAATGTGTGCCCAATGCAAAAAGTCCACAGGTAGAAATAAATTACCCTTACAGCCTTTTCCTGTATAGACTAAGGACCCAGTGCCAAATGCTTTATATTAGCTTGTCTAAAACTCTGCGCTGTGGTGTTGAACAAAGGTGCCACTGATTCTCCACAGCCGCCAGTTCATCAGACAAGGGTTGCAGAGGATGGCTGATAGGTTTACTTCATTTGGCAATTTGAGTGGTTGTCCTTGAGCAAGACACAACCCCAACTGACCCACGGTGCACTGCCAGCTAGTCTGCCCATCTCAAGAAATGTTTAAAATTAAACGTTTATACCATAAAAGTGTCATTTGGCATAATGTAACATAGTGAGTAAATATGAAGAGCAACTAGACAAGTGTTTCTCAAGCTGTAGGTGGCGGTACGCAAGCTCCTGCAGGTGACGCTACAGTTCAGTTATATGCTGAATTTAGAATAATTTTAATCCACATTTTTGTCCTCATATTAGATCTGATTTAGCCATAGTTTTGGTCCTGTTATAGACCCGGTGGAACTCGGAGGGACAAATATTTTGTAATATTTTGAACCACTAAACTACTAGACTCCAAAAAAGGTACTGTGGCTCTCTTGTGCCATCTGCCGACTAACTCGTGTAACGAGCAGGTGCATGGGGTAGCAGTTTTATGAGATACTAACAGCCAAAAAGCAAGTTTAGGCTTATAGTTTCAGGCCACAGTACAATTATCATCAGTATAGGCAGCAAACACTATAAAAAAGGAAAAATTAAATGTTGCACCATCCATAACCGACAGTGTTTGTAGGTAGTAAGTATTAAACTGATTGAGTAATTAGACCTATTTCGTAAAGTTAGACCTTAATCATAAAGTTACAGTTTAGGCCTATCTTTAAAACACGGTTACATTACATCATTTTCCCCTTTTTAGTCTACAAGCCATAGAAAACGACATTTCCCAGAATGCATTGCGGGCGTTCTAGTGACATCCACTGCATCATGAGGGGAAGCGGTCATTGTTTTGCTCTAGCTGCCCTACATTCTGTGCTTCTACAGTAGTTACACCGTCAATACGGCTAGACTCGCTTCATTCCGAAGACACATTAGGTCAACTGTGAACCCGAGGGCTCGGACCAGCTCCTGATCGGTGAGTTTATAGCCATGTTATCCTCGGTTCCCACCAGGTTGATAGCCCGAAGGTCGCGCAGCCTGTCACCATGCAGTCGCATTCTCCAAACGAGCGCAAGTGGAGCGACTTGTCAGAGCGTCCGCGACACCCCATTTGAAACCAACCGAAACCCCGTAGTGTCCACCTCCCGAGTGTCCCGCAGAGGCATTCTGGCCGAGGAGAGCTCGGGCAACGTGAACCCCTCCGTGCAGTACCACCATCTCGCCCCCAGATGGCTTTCTCACCTGCAAAACCGCCGCAGTTCATGGGCGGCCCTGGCCAGCAGAGGGCACAATAACAACCAATACTGGGAAGAGAGCGGTCATGGTCGAGGTGAGGGCCACGGGACAGATGGAAGGGCCAGCCGGGCAGGACTGGCCTCAGCCGGGGTGCTGTCTGCTGCTGCCGTAGCCTTCTGCTTAAGGAAAGATTCTGATAATAAAGGTGCCCTCAATAGTAAATGATGCATGGTTTAACACGTCTAAAAAGTAAACACTAAACTAAACTCTTCTGATTCAAGGTGATGCCCTACTGGAGGCGGCAAGGACCAATAATAGTGCAGATGTTATGAGGTATGACACATTCAACATTTACATTTTAGTGCACATATGGACATCCTATAGTGAGTAGAGTTGTTATCACAATACTAAATTGTCAAACTTGATTTCGATACCAGGGTACGACAATGATAAGAAAAAATATTCCTATTTTTACACAATAGAATGTAATTATCATAGCTGAAATAAACAGTCAGGGCTTGAAATGATTGTGTCAGGCACTTTGATTACAAATATAAAAGTCTTTATTTTGAAACAGTTGGTTTCAAATCAAAAAGTAATGTACACCTTGCAGGTACAGTGTACCAGCAGGTAAAATTGCAATATTTGCTTTTCCTGCTACAAGCCACTAGGTGGAACCCAAGACTGACTTGTCTGAGACCATTCACTGGATATGTTCACATGCACACCAAAAATCTGATTATTATCTGATTTCTGGACCTTTAAGTTTATTTAAATGACATGCAAACCGCAAAATCTGAAGTGAGTAATCAGAGGGATCATTATCACAAAGAAATTGATGATTTTGCTACATGTCATTTTAATAGTCTTATAACTCACAAATATGTTAATAATCAGATTTTGAGTGTGCATGAAACCGCAGCGAGTTTTTGAAACATACCATCACATGCCAGTGCCATTTGTCATATTTAGTTTTTACTAATAAGTAAAAACTTTGACTGCTTCTTCTATCTATGTAAAACTGTGTGAACCGTGATCTATACAGCCGTATTGCATAAAATACTAGTAATCACGCTCTTACACATAAAAGTGCACTAATACCAGTTTTCAGCTCAGGCTGCCCACACTTGGACTACCTTCTTAAATTACCTTGTTTGCAGCAGATGGTGTAGGTGAGATTGAGACAGGCTGCAGGTCATTGATGTGTTAAGTGCTTTGGTTTAGTTTGTGTTAGTAGGAGAGTGCCTGTCTTCCTCTTTTCAAAAGTACAAACCACTTCTCAACAGATTTCATCTATAATTAGAATTAGCCAATAAATATGGAAGAATTTGTTTAAATATGTAAGAATTAGAGTGAAAATGATGTTTAAAAATTTAATCATTTGGTTTAGCTTAAAAAAAATTTTAGCTAACAGGGCATTCTAGGAGAGTCGCTATACAACATCTTTTCTCTCATTTCTCTCATTTGTTGTATTCCTGTGTATGTCTCTGTTTGATTTTCTCTCTTGATATAATAAAGGCAAAGTCCAAGTATCGCTTTAAAGTACAAGATATTGTCTGTGTACTCCCTCAGTTACCCAAGTCCATAGCAAAAGAAAATGGCTAAGTACAGTAAATTCCCAACCTCAACACTAGAGCTGACCAAACTTTTCCGACTATCTTACTGCATAAATCCCCCTATTGAACCTCTCCTTCACATACAGTACAGCTGAACACCCTGTAGTTAAGTGCAGATGTGTCAGAGCCCGTTGTTGTCTAAACAGTGACTGCCTGCTCAATGTTAGACTCTCAGATCACTTACATTTAGAGCAGTGTTGTGGAGCTGTAGCCCCGGGCACAGGCCTCACACCTGGCTCAGGCACAGCTCTGCAGATAAGGCCTAAGCTGTCACCGTCTGTGTTTGTGTTTGACTGTGAGACAGACTAAACTTTGACACAACAGCAATGACAGCTGGAGTAGGGTATTATATTTGCTTCAGAACAACCCCATAAAAACAACTAATGTCATTTTATTTTGTTATCAGACTGGTAAAGGAGGGAGTGGATCCAAACCATCGCCACCGCCTCGGCTGGACTGCTCTCATGGTGGCAGCCATGAACCGACAGCACAGGTGTGTACACTCTCAGATAAGGTTTTCCTTCTTAGGCAGATGAGCCCTACGACTTATGCCCATTACAAGTAAAAATGATCCTTTGGGTCTGTTACAGTAGGCTGTTCCGAGGCTACTTACAGGCTGACAGACGGCCGGTGCACGTCCCCCATCTCAGTGACCACCAAATTAAATTAGCCTGCTGGCCCCCAGAACACAAAACGCCACAGACAGGGTTTGAGGTTAAGGCCGGGGCAAATCCAATTTACCAGGACTTTTTGGGGGAGAATGAATTCTCTAGTCAGTGTTCGCTTTTTCTATATGGCATTGTACGTATTCAAGAAGCCTAGTGTGACATTTAAATGTATAATTGGCTTTAAATCTTTAAAAAGCTTAACTATAGCAAACTCTGCTTTTTCTATTGACTAATTTAATTAGCATATTTAATTTAGAAAATACCATTTAAATGATATGCATAATTATGTTTGATTTGACGCTGAAGTTAAATCCTCATAAATTCATAAGTTGACATATATAGGCCTTTTAATCATGTATTTTGATAATGATAACTCGTTACTGTGGATTCTGTGCTCACATGAGTGCATGTTATTCATGTCAGCTCTTATAAAGAGCAGCGTCACTTTGGCTGTCAGTGTTTTCGCCACAGATGATGTTGTTTGTGTCTGGCAGTGATGGTATGTGTGTGACCAAAGTGTCCTGTGTGTGTATTATGAGTGCTATAACTCAGGCGGTCATGACATCCCTCTGTGTTTAATCCTGTCTCCAGCCCCCAGTGAGCCGTCAGTGCTGCAGGGAAGACACAGCATCAGCTCCCTGGCATCAGTCACACTCCCTCTGTCCCAGCCTCACCCACACAGATTACTGGAGTTTAGACCAAATATCAAGTGTCAATTACTCGAGCACATGCTACTCAACTGTTAAGTAGAAAACTCCATATATGAATGGTGCATGATGCTGGGATTTAATGCTTTTTCAAGTAGGTCAGGAGCGCAGCATCCTGATCATTTCAAGGCTGAAGTGATGCTGAGTAAAGGGGTGTGCATTTGAAGCAGCGCTGAGAAATTGGGGGCGTGTATTTGTTTAGCTTTGATGTAGGGCTCAATCATGGATCAGGGAGGCGCAGGGCCTGGCCTAATGTTTGCACTCTTTAACACACAATACTTATCTCCAACTCTCTTTCTCTGCTTCATGCCTCCCGCGCAGCATTCACGTGCACAAAGAGCACTCAGCCGAGTGTAACACTGTTGACCGTTCCGACCTGTCGGCCGACTAACTCGATGGGTGGGAGAGAATAAAAGAGGAAAAGAAATGTAATGCTGAAATGAGAGGTTTTATCGGAGAAAGGCAAAATGTGAATAGTTTTAGTGAGCAGAGCAGGTCGTGGAGTGGGATTACGGGCTGGCACTTATAAATCCCAATGAAACTCTATAGCGGGCCCTTAAATTTGTGTTCACTGTAACTGAGTGATAACCACAGAATTATTTTAACTAACTGAAAAAAGCCAGATTGAGCTATTATGCATAGCAGTAATGTCAAACTAGTTTGTAGGGTGACGTTGTCTGGCTGACCTCAGGTGTGCTGCTGTGAGCCAGGGTCAAGTGAGGTCCACGTCTGGACCAGGTGGTCAGAGACATGGATGGTCAGTTCAGCTCAGGTGTCCTTATATCACAGCATCGGAAGTGTCTGCTTCCTGTCTCCCCTCAGGGGCTGATGGGAAACTAACACCAGAAATAACAAATGTTTAAAGGTGTTTATCAGCCTCTGAGTTTATGTAGCAATGCTTTTTGTTATAGTATTCAAAATAACTTAAAAGGTTTATTTTTGAGAAATCTAAAGCAAAATATATGGTAAGCACTATCATGTACATTCTTTAGCTCTTTTAGTTCAATGAAGTTGCCAGAGTTCTTATTTAATAGTTGTCAGTTTCAACACAGAACATTTGATTTTCTCCTTGTCCTCCAAATTTTAGTGGCATTTAACCCAATTGATCCTTGCATTCCTTCAGTTTAACATCACATTAGGTCTGTAGCACTTTTTCTAAATGGCCAAATAAAGTTAGTCACTTGATAAAAAGTTGATTAGTTTAAACTCCACACTGTTTTCACAAGCTCATTAGTTTTAGCAACTCTTTCTAATTAAATCTGCTTTCATCTGTGGCTGTACTTCCCGTCTTTCACGGTTGCCCCTCCCTCCTCCCCTCTGGTTTCTTTATCCCGCCGTGTTTACCTTTTTGATGCCATTAACCCTTTTCATAGCATCTTGTCTCTTCACACAGCCGTGCCCAGCCTCGTGTGACCAGTCGCAGTGGAACTTTGTGTGTGCGTCTCTAAACGTGCTGAGGATGCTTGGAGCTGTTTGTAGAAGTGCTTGGAAGGGTTAGAGAAGAGGCCTCTGTGGGTCATGCCCCCCCTGCTGCCCCCTACCTCTGCGATACAGTAACAAAAGAGGACCCCCCGATAGCCCTTTTTAGTCCATTTAGCAAGGTCACACACAAAGACCTGGTCAGGCTGTTCTCACAGCTGCACACATGTTCCTAAAGTCCAGACAAATTACACCAGATGACTGACGCAAAGGAAAAATGCATCAAATAGCCCCAATAAACAAAAACAAAATTCAATGAGATATTTACTAAAACTTAAATGTTTTAATTGAAAACATTTAATTGTTTAAAGCATTTACAATTTTTAGTCAACATTTTTGTCACATTAAAAACACTATTAAAGCCAGAGGTATTTTCAGGGCTCCACTCAAACTTCAAAGTAAACAAATTGGCATTGCTATGGTCCTGTGTTGGCCATCATCCTCCATTTTTGGGAGCAACTGGAGTTGTTTCAATGTCAAAGTTTAGTTCACGTTCACAGTCTGAAGCTAGAGTCTGTAGACTGAGAGACCGTACCTGGAATGTCCGTCGGGTCACAGTGGCTGGTGTTGCCGAGGTATTCAGTGTTTACTCTATAAGGCGGTACGCTCCAATGACAAACTACACACATCCAGCCAGTCTAACATGCAGACCCCCCAATGGCACCGGAAACAGCCCGATTCAGAGGCCTTTCACATATATGTACATACATGTAACAAGGAGAACAAGTGTGAGGAGCAAGAAAAAACGGGGGTTGTCAACTGTGACCGCCCTGGGTTACAGCTAAATGCATTGTCTATTCAGGGAAGAGGAAGTGTTGTCAGTTTTAATTGAGTATATTAATAGTTCAGGTTTTGTGTAGATTTAATTTGTGTTGTGTTGCGCTAATAGTCAAAAACTCGGTGCCAAGAGTCAGATGCACAGGCTGTGTCCTTTTTTAAACTGCATTGACTGTATAATTATTTAAAAATAGCTTTTATATGATTTAATGCTTGGTCCAATTGTAATAAAACACTTAACGTTACAAATATGAATATAGCAATAATTGTTTACTGAGCTTCCGTGCAAACTTTGATTTGATAAGGTATACAATTTCCCATGTAGTGTTCATTAATTTAACAATTTGTTGTGTAAAGTCCTATACTTCCATCTATAAAATGTAAATTCTTGTTACAGTAATTACTTCTATGTTTATGTTTTCACGACTTTGAAAACCACCTTTGTAATAAACAAGAAACGCAAAAAAAGTATGATTTGTGATGTAAACCATTGAATGCAGAGTTTTTAGACTGTGGGGGTTATGGAGGGGCACGAGGCTCCTTTATTAATGAAAAACACTGGAATATATTTAAGTTGTATCATATTGTTCTATGAAATACAGCACACAAACTATTGTCTTTTTTGTTGTATTTTTCAGTGTGGTGAAAGTCCTGCTCGAGGCGGGTGCAGACCCAAATGCTGGAGACCACTTTAACAACGTCTATGACACCTCCCGAGAGAAAGGCATCCACTCCTTGGAGGGTATAAAAAACACTTTGTGAATGCAATCATGTGTGTGTGATATTGGTGTATTTTTCAGCAAGTGTAGAACCAGATATTATGAGGCATTATCATTTGCATAAAAATGTGCATATGTACAAGCTTCATTTTTTTCGCCTGCATTATTTATTTTCCATGTAGCGCGTATTTTATTTGTTTTTCTTATGAGCTGCCGACCCACATGGCAGGATGCACGCTCACTACACCCCTCCCTTCCCTTTTTCTTCTCAGTCTGTGCTGGGTTTGGGCAGACATATTTATATGGGATATGTATATTGCAGACATTTATATGGCTGTCAGGTTTGGGTCCACGTGGGGCCGGCCTAGCATGGGGAAGCGCTTGCCAGACACGCGCTGATGGATGGGCTAGGGGGGCCTGTGCGACGCTTTATTGGGTTAGCTATGATTATCCAGGCCTATCTCTCCCTCCCTCATACACACTCGCACTGCAGAAAGACTGTCACGGAGATGAGGAAGGAGAGTAGGATGGATGGAGGAGGGAAAAGACTGATGAAGAAAGGGGAGAAGAATAGGGAGAAACAGCAGAAGAAAGTGGAGAAGTAAAGTAGGTATGAACAGAGAAATGATAGGCGGTGCAGATCGAAGGGTGGCATGCCTGGAAGGAGATCGGCTCGCATGATGAGAGCCAATGAAGAAAGGAAGTCAAGAATTGGAGGAGACAAAGTTAGTGGCTTGGGAGGAAGTGGGTACCAGTGATGAAAGGAATTGATGGATTCTGAGCAGAGGGGGAAGGAGGCAGCAAGATAGACATGATGGAGTGGCACCAAATGAGTGCTCTTATGAAAAACTACAGTAAGCTGAGAATTTATATGACGTGAAGATAACCTTAGAACTAACTTCTGCTAGCGTACATGGTCAAATTTAACTTCATTTAACAGTAACTAAAGCATATAGCTGGTCCTACTGTTATGTACTGCAATAACATTACTCCGTATATCCTTTAGATGTTCATTGGGTTTCTTATGTCGACAGTTTTGGTTTCCAGAGAGGATGAGTTCAGCAGCAGACTCAGCAGCCGGGCAGGGTTCCGTGGTTGCACAGCGTTGCACTATGCTACACTGGCCGATGACCCGCACACTGTTCAAATGCTGTTGGAGGCTGGTATGTATCCTCTTCACAACACATGAAATTGTATGACAGTTCCAGACCGGTTTTTGATTGGTCTTTTAATGCACTGGTTTGGTTTTTGAAAATAAATTCACCTCAAATAGAAAAGACACAGTAGATCACAAATTTGAGCCATAAGATGTGATCAAAATTGCAATTGGAATGGTAATAATCGGCACAAAATATGCCGTCTCATATAAAACCTACAAACATATTCTGAAATGTAATTATATAATTCTTGTATTAGTGTAGCATTTAAAATTTCAGTCTTGGACAAGTTTAGAATGTGCACTCCACACAACAGGATCCTGACCGTAAAACTAAAATCACAATGAGCCTTATCCCAATACATTCACAGATACCAAAAACCTTAAACTATATGATCAATTTTAATCCATCTTCTGGCTTGTACACCTTTTTGACTTCTTAAATGTTCTCCATGTATCATCACATTAACCCTCTAGTGACATAGAGTATTACAAAGCTCATTTGAAATTGATCACTTGTTCATACCCCCCGTTTCCTCACATTAGAGTCGCACCTGTCGTTGACTCAGCTCCACCAGCGCACACAGAGCCTGGGGCAGAATATCCCCCCAGTTTTCAAGCGGGCAGTTCTTAAACAAGCTCTGCCTAGTTGAACTCTGACCCCTGCTCAGAACATGCCCCTGGGGTAACTTGCACAATGAGTGTGTTATGGTACTCAAGCTCCCATTACATTATAATATTCATATACGTATACAAGCTCTGCCTGTAGCTTTTAAAAGGGACATTTGGGGAAAAAACTCCAGGTCAGTGGTGTGATCTTTTTAAATTCATTTTGAAATAAAATATAAAGCACCCGGAGTTTCTGTCTTACACACATGTATTAATGTCTTGTTTATGTTTATGATGGATGGTGCATTTCAAAGCGTTGCCCATCCCTCATCTCACCCTTGCCTTCGTAGGCACTCTGTACACTTAAACAAATCGCCCCGTCTAACTCAATCAAATGTTCTCTATGCACATTTTTGAATTAAAAAGGTAAGAAATTTCACAAAGCAGGGACATTTGTTTCAGGCAAATCAGATTAAAGGCGGAGCAGGTTGTTACTTGCCCGGCTGGGTCGTGGCTGGGTTGGCGCCACTTTCACATTCAATAACGATCATGACGTCACTACACTTTGCCTAACACCGTGTCCAAGTGAGCGACACAATTTATAGATACGTGTCCATTAATCTTCACAGCTCTTTAGCGAATTTTGTTGATGCATGTTTTGTGTTGTAATATATTTTGCGAAACAGCCAAACATCTGTGTGAGCTCATCTTTCTTGTATGTATGTTATAGGGTGGGTAATATTGACGAATTTCCCGCTATTCTTGGAATAACAATATTCTGATATTTGGGTGTTTTTGCACACCATTAAAAATTTGCCGGTAAAATGTCTTGGCTGAGGTTCAAGTATTGCACAAAAGTTAATGAACAAAGGGCCATAACATCACCTTATACTCTAGTTTGGCTTCATTACACAGCAAGTTTCTGTATTTTTTGTAGCTTTTTTGAAAATTATTTTTTTTAGATATACTCAATTTTGATATTACTGGGCTATAGACTGATATATCACCCACCTCTAATGTATGTATGAGCATGAGGTGTGTACACTGCATTAGATATTATTTCCCTTGTGTTTCAAAGTGTCCATGTTAACACTAGTGGCCACAGGTCGGCACTTTTGGCCTTCGCCCGCTCCGTACTCACATCGTCATCCATCACAGTCTCCAGGCTCACCCTCGGGCTCCTGCTTGGCCTCACTGTCCCTCTTCCTACCTGCCCCAGCTCACCAGTCTGTCCCTGGGCTGCACATCAGGCTGCTGGCCAGAGGCGCCCGGTAATGGCCAGCTCTGTAGGAGGTGGTGTGCCAGAGGAGACACAGATGCGCACAATACAGATACGTGGACACACAAAGAGCAGCAGGGGCTCTCTCCCACCAGCTGCGGTGAAAGGAGAGGAGGAGGAAATGGGGAAGAGGAGGGGATTCCTAATAGGCATAACTAAAGCAGTCCTAATGAAAGGGTCCTGTGTATTCCAGTGTGTGTTCCAGCGTTCAGCTGCGGCGTATGCGTCCGAGTGCCCGTGTGACAGTCGTTAGGGTTGATCCTGTTATAAAGTGCTATGGCCCAGAGGGTTAGCCTGATATTAAAGCCCTAAATGATGCTATTTATTATGTCCTGTGTGTCTGCGACTGTGTGGGTGCTTTATTGCGCTCCTCCCCAGTGTTTGGAGGAAGGTGGTCATGGTGTATTGTTGTCAGGATCGATCGCTTCATGAGCAGGTCACCAAATTTAGGGGCTTATCAATAATAATCGCTGCGATTATTAGTCTATGGCTCAAAGGGAAGGGGTAAAAGAAAGCATAACCTATATTGATTGAATGCAGTGAATTAAAGGGTATATGTAACAGATACCAACTGTAGCATTTTTACATTCTTCTTTTTACTACTTTTTTTTTCAAATGGCCTCAATTAATTTAAATATTACTGGCTACTTTTAAATATTTTTGGTTAAAAATATCAGCTTCATGGACAGCAACCAAAATAAATGTTTTTATTTATGTGGCAGATATTTCAGATGCCTACAGAAATACCAGTTACTTATTCTTTACACTTTTAATGAATACGTTGCTATCGTTTATCCAGTGATTGCTACTGTCTTCACCTTCATGTGTAGGCACGTTTTCTTTAACCTGATTGAAAGCAGTTGCACAGGTCAGGGCAGAAGGCACTGCTAAGCATCTCTGTCAAACCCACTGCCAGTTGCACTATTACATGCTTTGTGTTCCCCCATCACCAAAATCCCCGATCCTTTCAAAAGTGTTAGACACAATTTCCTCCTGCTGTTAAAAAGTGTGTGCTGTACAATAAGGCAGGAGTGCAGGGGTCAAACTGTGCATTATTGGCACACGTTGCACATTTGAAGCCCCCCACAGAGTCATTTCTTTGGCTAGCCTCCTCTCTGCAGTTAAACCCATGACCCCTAGACCTGTGTAACCTCTAACAGTACACTCTAGATCGACGTCCTGCCCCTCCTGCTGAGGCAGAGTGTGTGCATTGTGCATGATAACGTCACTCTGATAGTAAAACAAAGTATTTCTTACATGTAGACAGTTTTCATCTGTATTTTGAATGTGGGCCACTTGTGTGCAGGTGCTAACCCTCTGCAGACCAACGGACTGGGACACACACCACGGGCATATGCTAAAGAAGGAGACGTGGGCAGACTGCTGCAGGAGTGGGAGGGCAAGGTATGGAGTTCTCATCCTGACAGATACATTTTCCCTATTTTATATTATTAAAAAACTATAAATACACAGTGTTGTTTATCTGGAGCCAGCTGGGCTTGTAGATAGACACCCTCTCTTCAGGAGGTCTGTATGTCTGCTCATTGAGTGACAGGTGCTTTTGAAGATCCATAAAATAAAAGGTAGTCAAGGTTAACTGGGGTTAAAAACATCCAGAAAACTACATTGTGTTGTAAATTTATAGGAAGCCTTCAGTGTGGGGGTCTAATTACTTGCAGTTTAATCAAACACTTATGGAAGTGATCCTTTGGAATAATGAAAGTACAAGTATGTTTAAAGGATATACTGGTCAAAACTGACTAAAAATACTAAAGCAAAAAATGCTTACCCTAAGCAAAATGTTGTATATTTAGTTCTGTACTGTTTTTTATTCCCCATGACCTTCCTGGTAGAGAGAGACATGAATTCCTAAGTGCCATCCCGCACAAGAGTAACTGCTTAACGCACCATGATCATGTCAAAGCCCCTCTCTTGCCCATTTACTTCTAACCATTTTCTAAATTTCCATAAGTGAATATTAAAAATAATTTGCAAAAGAGGCAAGAGGTTTCTGCTCAATATAAAATATACAGAGATACAGAGTGTTGTTACAGGGAAACAATGCATCATAAATGCTAAGTTAATTACACACTTAAGCACTAGTTCTCCCCTCCCTGTTCCGCGGAGGCTGTCATCCGGCCTCCTCCCTCCTGATTCATGGCCCGTCTGCTCTGTTTTGGGTGTGTAGTTCCAGGAGGCACAGGCTCGACGGGAGGCTGAGGAGCGCAGGAGGTTCCCCCTGGAGAGGAGGCTGAAGGAGCACATCATCGGGCAGGAGGGGGCCATCAATACTGTGGCCTCAGGTAAACACACTGCTCACTCTAAAAGTCTACACTGTGGATCTTAATGTACACTTTTCTCCTCAATGTCTTATCTCTGTAGCTGTAGCTGTAGGCGGGCTCAGACAGACCGACGGAGGCTCTAATTGGTTAATTGTGATAAATGAGCTGTCCGTCAGGCGCACACAGGTGCTTGGTACATGCGTGTGTGTAGTTGTGTGTGACAGCTGAGAAGGCCAGGCCCGGAGCCGCCAGTTAACATGATTACACAGGGAGGAGACATAGTACAGAGCCAGGCCCTCACTCTTCCTCCGTCTGCTGCTCTTCCTCATCTGCTTTCACCCATCTTTGGTCTGTCTTTGGTCTACTGCAGCACCACACTTTACTAACTTTATCCAACACAAACACATTCTACTTTACAGTTTCGTCTCCTCCCTTTGACAGCAAACTTTTGTTTGTTTTTTCGTTTTTTATTCAGTGTATTATTTATGTTTTGTATAGAAAATGATCAATTTATTCCATAGAATCAAACTGCCTAACAACAAAGCCCACCTTAAAGTTAAGGTAAACACCCAAAAAGACTACTAAAATATTGTCGATGTATAATTAGTTAAACATTCATATTTTCACTTGTTTAATAAAACCCTTTTTACACAAATATGCAACGTTTTTCCATTTTATTATAAGATTGTTGTTTTAGGGTCTTATATAAAGCTTGCAATTCACTCTCTTTAGACGTTAATCCACCTATTATCCATTAGGGGAACAATCATGCAAATCAGATGGGAAAACACAGCCAGCAGGGGTATTCAACAAGCCCTTTAAGCCAACTACTTTAGCTGCTCGGGAAGGATCTTCAGAACAGGAAGCTGAGGCAATGGCAAACAGACAAAGGAGGCCAAGTGTATTGCATGGAGAGGAGAAGGAGGATGAGTTAGAGCACAATAAGCCTGCAGACAGTAAAGAGCTGATATTACACCAGGCATCCATGGAGGCCACGTATTGATCGCGCCACCATCCACCCGTGCAGGAGGCTGTGTGTTATTTTTATGATCCCGGACAGTGTAGATTTGTGAAAATAATCAACCCACTCCCTAAACCAACAGCGATAATAGTTATTTTTGTCTACAGATTAACAAACAACTGAACAATTTAATAAGTCTTTTGCATCTCAACCGAATACATTTTTTTATCTATGAAATGTCGTTGCCGCTTTTAAAAACAAAGTAGAGAGAGGGAGGATTATGGAAGTTGTAGTCTTTCAGCAAGGCAGTGAATGATTGCGGTTATCATGGCAAATTGTCCTGAAAGCCATAGAAGACGTCTCTGCAGTGATAAAGGAACAGCTTATTGATCCCTTAGAAGTATTACAGTGAATATATCACACACAGTCCTCTCTCTAAGCTCCAGACGCGCACACACGCACTACTACGGCAACCAAGAGGAAACAAACTGGAAAATATTGCATGAGCTTTAAAGTACGAGTGATATACTAATTTTGTTTTATCTATGATCAGAGAAAAAGGTAGGAGCTACTTTTTAGTTTGGTACTTACAACAGAATATTCTAATAATAACTTTTATTATTTTACTATTTATAGAGCACCATTAGTACAAAACTCTAATTCAAAATGCTCATTGTATAACAGAAGGGAAAATTAAAATTACAATTGGAAAAAAAATGTTGACAAAAAATAAAAGAACTGATAAAATTTGTGAGTTAAACAAATGATGTGATAAATATAAGTATATTAAGGAACAGCACAAAGAAAAAAGCTGTTACTTTTAAACATGTACTGGTTACAATTTATTGCAGTTTTTCAAAAAATATATAATTGACGCTGGAAATATCAATATTATTCAGCTTAAAAAGTTTCTTATTTATTTTTTTTTATTATTGGCTCAGTTTTGGTTTAGTGAAACAACTTCTATCCAGTTGTTATCCATATATCTAAAGACAATCAGAACCAGAAAGAAAAGTTTTTGCATGCAAGGTGTCACCGTCCCCTTTCCCCGTGATGACGAACAGCCGCCCTGTAGCTCCAAATATACGAACTCTGCACACAGGAAGGAGGCTTGGATTGATCCAGGTTTAGCTCTCAGGGCTAAGAGTTATTGAAGAGAATCATCCCACTGTAATCGTGTTAGAGCCGAGCAGACCTGCCCAGAGCGTGCGGTGTGCAGTGCCGAGTGTGTGTATGCATGTGAGAAAGAGAGAGAGAGAGAGACAGCCTTCATTTGTTTTGTGTCTGCTGCTTTCCTTGTCATTGTCAGGCCCCTCTGAGAAATGTCAGGGTGCCCTTCTGTCAAAGTCGCTCTCAATCAGCTAAAACGCACACACACACACACACATAACTAACACAGAAGGTTACGCTGTCATTCGCACAGCCATTGATAACACATAGGAACCCCTCTTGTCACTGCTCATCTCCAAGGCCATCTCTGACACACCTGCCTGTTCCTCCTTCTCTGTCTCCTTATCTCCTCACACGGCTATCTTACCCCTCTTTATCTCCTTTTACATCCTTGCTCCTCTTCCCTCCACTTATCTCTCCATCCTCCTCCCGGTTTGTATAATCTGTCCATCTCCTCCTCCTTCGATCTACTCTCTCCTCATGCCAAGCTTCTGGGCTTTATGATTATCAGCTATTAAGAGTTAGTTTAACACTCGCGTCCAGTTATCATACATTGTGGCTTGGTTGCTTCGAATGGCTATTGTGTTCTTGCTTTATTTTTTAGTATTTTAGCCACTGTGGACAACTCGACAACAAGACCTACATATAAACAAGGATCAGAAAGCAATATATTACAGTATTATCTTTTTACATTTGAGAGGTCCTATGCTGTGATGTCTCTTTCTCTTTCAACCCAAAACTGACCAGGAGTGATCTGGAGGAACCCTGCTGGAACTGTGCTATTAATAATAACATGTTAATCAAATTGTGATCAAATTGTTTGCAGATTGCAATAATCAGCATTTTCTTATTGAGATGGTCTATCAGCCAGTCCTTTAGCTCCAGTATTCTGGACGAATATTGAATTTTTCTCTTTAAAGAGGCACTGACTAAAAATCCTTGTTGTCTAGTGTTCTAATGTTCTTTGACATTCCTTTTAATGTTGCATGTTTGTTTTTTGTTCAATTATCTTTATATTTGATATTTGAAGTATACATGCATCACATACTATATGCTGCCACAATGAATATGTCTGTACTGCATAGTTTACTTGTTAAGGGTTTTTAATCAGACTTCACCAGATTGGTGGGCTCATATCGTATCAACAACTAGATACAGCCGCTCCCCCATTATTCAACAGGTTCCAGTTTGAGTAGGCCCATACTTGTGTCGGCTTTCTTTGTGATGTGCTTGAAACTAAAGCCATATACACTCTGTACGTCCCTGCTATCCACCTCATCATCTTGTCTTTGTGCATGTGTGCGAGGACCGTTGCTGGGGTGATGGCAGGGTTGGGTAGGCACTCCTCCTTTTAAGCGAGCGTGTGTGCCTGTGTGTGTGCGAGCCTGCGATCTATGCTAAACTGATTTGGGCATGGCCGCGCCAGGGAGGCTAACACAATTACTGCTGGCTAATGGCCCCACTGACTGAAGAGGAGGGGGCATCAGCGTTGGCTTTCTGGAGGTCTCTCATCTCACTTGCTTTTCTTCTCCTCCTTCTCCTTTTCTTCCAACAAATGCCTCTGACCCTTTCTGCGTCTCAATTGTCTTTTCAGTATGGTTTCTGATATCCCCCAGTACCATCAGGTCAACTAAGTACTTAAAGACTTGAACTAAAAATAATTCATAAGTGTGTTTGTCTTTGTCTAATAGCCATCAGGAGGAAGGAAAATGGCTGGTATGATGAAGAGCACCCCCTCGTATTCCTCTTCCTTGGGTCATCAGGAATTGGTAATGCACTATTTAACGTTACACTGAGACAAAATATAACTCAATACAACACAAGTCCAAAGAACCAAAAGAGTTGAAGAGAGCAACATTGATGGATTAATGAAATATGGAAAATGTGTATCATGTAGACTGTAGTAAAAACAAAAAGAGTTGATTACCCTATTAGCCCAGTGACATTATACAATGGGCCTATGGGATAATTCTTCTGCCTCAGCCAATGCTCCAAACGTCTTGCTAGTGCTATCCAGACCTAACTATCTTGTTCAGAATGAAATTAGCCTGTAACAAAGACAAAAAAATAGTCTATTAAAACATATTGTATAAGACATGTGTTAAGCTTAAACATGCATATTTTAGTGCATATATATTTAATTGTCTACTTATGAAGGAAGTTTGAGGACACAAAGATGGATAAAACAGCAGGATAGGGTGAAATGACAGGGCAGAGAGATAGATGGAGAAGCACCGGTGTTCATATTCTCTGGTGCCTTCAGCGACAAATAGTGTCCATGAAACATCAATATTAAACATCAGCAACGAGGCTCCCACAGTGAAGCCGGGCGCACGCATACCAAACACAGGGCATCAATATCACATGTGAGCGTTTGTATGCAGAATATTTTACTGACAAAAATAATGCACGCCTCGGTAGAGCACAAGAAGATTGAAAGCTTTCAGGGGGATTTGGATCTAGGCCAGCCAGCAATATTGGATGTAACATTGATTTAATGCAATCTGTGTTGTTTTTTTTGTTTTTGTTTTTTTTTATATAATTTTACAGTTTTAGTGATAACTTTCCCCTAAAATAATTTCTTTTCATTTCTGATTGTGATTATTTGTTTTTTCTGGATTTCTGTTTCAGGTAAGACTGAATTGGCCAAACAGGTTGCCCGATACATGCATAAAGACATAAAGAAGGTATATTAAAAAGCAACACATCCAAAGTTACAATATCCCTGTAGTCACTCTAAATATGCTACACTTGTAGGGCTTCATACGTTTGGACATGTCCGAGTTCCAGGAAAAACATGAGGTAACTTGAATTTTTTTACAGTAAAAATGTCAGTAGTCCGACTGTGTCTTTGATGCACAATCAATGCATAACAATGCTCTGTGAGGAGAATTCATTAGTTTCACATGTCCTGGCTGCACATTCATTCAAATGATGCATTGAATTAATTCTCTTTATGTATTTCATAAACTGAACTGATGGTGTTTTCCTGCCGTTGTGTTATGTTTCTGAATGTTTGATGATGAATACATTTAATTATTAAAATGTTAAACATTTTCTAACATCGTTTTACAATTAATGGAGAATTTCAAGGCTGTTTAGTTTTATAAATCACTTTCCAAGGCTCTATATACAAATGAATTGTGTTGTAATACTTGTAGGTTGCAAAGTTCATTGGATCTCCTCCGGGTTATGTGGGTCATGAGGAGGGGGGTCAGCTGACCAAGCTGCTGAAAGCCTGTCCCAATGCTGTGGTCCTTTTTGATGAAGTGGACAAAGCTCACCCTGATGTTCTCACCATCATGCTACAGCTCTTTGATGAAGTATGCATAGATCACAGCAGCACACAGTCACATCCATATGTTTGAAAAGATGCACATGCAATAACCAGGGTCGTCTGCTTAGGGACGTCTCACAGACGGCAAAGGAAAGACCATAGAATGTAAAGATGCCATCTTTATAATGACTTCTAATGTTGCAAGTGATGAGATCGCCCAGCATGGTCTGCAGCTCCGTCGAGAAGCTGAAGAGGTCAGCCGTAGGAAACTGGTGGACAGCCTGGGTAAGATCACAAGAAAATAAACACAGTACAAATATATGTGATGATATTATGCCACTATTAGAAGATTAATGCTGGTGTCTTATGCAGATGATGTACAGAAAGGTAATGACATCCAAATCTCCCGTCAGTTTAAAGAATCAGTAATTCGGCCAATTCTTAAGGTAAAAACCCTGCCTTATATTATTTTTCTAAACATAGTTTTTGTACAATAAAGCATTTGTATTATTTTTTCCTAAAGGCTCATTTCCGACGGGATGAGTTTCTTGGAAGAATCAATGAAATTGTGTACTTCCTCCCATTCTGTCACTCTGAGCTCTTACAGCTGGTCAGCAAAGAGCTCAGCTTCTGGGCAAAGAAGGTAGGCCACACCTACTGCTCTATAAGAACACTGATGTGCCAGTCTGTGGATTTGTGACATATTACTTAATAGTACTGTAATTGTCACTTTTTCTATATTTTGCGAGGTTTCCTTACAGTATCTTCAATGTGTGTGTACTTATGCTGGATGGGTACCATATGCTCCTGTCTTAGAGCAGTGCACAAACACACACAGATCAATAGTGCCATTGCTACTCACTATAATGTTATTACAGTGTTTAACATGTGGAGCCTTCATCAATATTTAATTATTAATATTACAGCTGGTTCCTCTGGGCCTTTCACAGACTGACTCATGACTCTGGAGTCACTGGGCGTCTCTTGATAACTATCGTGATAACCTCCGTTTGTTTGACTGCTTTCAATTCTGAGTGCACAGCTTTATAACCAGTGGTTTGATTCTTTATTGATTTATGTTTAGAATAAGTAAAGTATTTTGTGTCATGGGTTTCATTTGTGTAGGATTATTTTTCCATCTCTGGAGAAAAGACAAAGTAGATTCTAATTGAATGAGGTTGACCTTGGATTCTAAATGAGCCACTGTGTTCATTGCTATTGACTGGTGTTTGATTAAAGCACATTAATGAGTTGCTGATTAGCACTCTGAAACATGTTGTTTGACAGTAGCTTTCCTCTGCCTTCATTTTAATCCAATTTTTTCTCACACATTTACTTTTTCTTATATATAATAGATTGCCCATGTCATTTGCCAAAATGTACATCCATACATTACATACTAGATATGTATTTGGTAAACAACGCAATAATAAACATACTTTAAATCCATAGCGGATTAAGGTTAAGGACCTTTGTATCAGGCAGTGATTTACTGTACATGCATCATATGTTTTTAACTGTTTTATCAGGCTAAACAGCGCCATGACATCACTCTTCAGTGGGAGCGCCCAGTTCTAGATTTGTTGGCGAGAGGATACAACGTGCACTACGGTGCACGCTCAATCAAACATGAGGTATGTTTGAACACACCTGACCAGTTAGCTGTTTATTACACGAGTGGAAACTCACCGATCCTTCTATTTCAGCCTTGATCCAGTTGGGGTAATTCCCATTACTAACCAATATTAGTGCAGAGAATAATTATTATTTATTCTATAAGTAAATATGATCAACAGTGTCTAATAGACAATATTTAAGTACGTTCATGGATTAGCCCTTACGGACCCAAACATCTAGATCGGTGCATCTCTACCTGTGACTTGTCAAGGAAGTTACAATAAAAGGACTATTTTTTGGCCATTACATTTATTGTTTTTTTCTAACCCACTGGTGTCTTGTGGCCCGCAGGTTGAGCGACGTGTTGTGAACCAGTTAGCTGCTGCCTATGAACAAGAGCTGCTGCCCAAAGGTTGCACTCTGCGCCTGACTGTCCAAAGCGAGGGCCAGGAGGAGCACAGTCCTCCTAGTCTGCGGCTGGAGGTAGTAGGAGAGGACAGCTCTGCCAGAACACTAGACATCCGCCCTCCTCTCAGCCCCGATCACTAACAGTATATGTTACCATTACCATCAACACATATAAGGTTAGCACTATGGATGCGTGGATTAGCAATAAAAGTACCTCAAGCAACACATCACTGCCTCTCTCTTTCACTGAAGGACAAGGTCTGGTGCCACCCAATATTTACACTACATCTTCATGTCACTTGCACATAGCCCAAAAACTGTGTTCTGTCTTAAAAGCAGTAGAGTAAATAGATGTTCATGACATAAGAGCCATATGAAGACCCATGACATGATCGATGTTGCTGCCACAGTTGGTATATTTTAACATAAAGGTATTTATTTATTTATTAAAATACAAGTAGATGTATAGGTCTGAGGCAACAAAAAGGGGCATTTGAAGAGTATTTGGAAAAGGTTAAAGATATAAAGACAGTTCTATAATGCCTTTTGCTTACCTGTTGAAGTAACCAAAGAGGGTATCTGATTTGCTTCCACTGTTGCTGCTTGATAACTCACTTTGACGCATATCACATTCACCAGCATTGTCATAGTGATAAACGTATGTAAATGTTGAGTTCTCAGTTTATTTGAAACAATAGAACCACATAGGATTGTATAGCAATCTTGTTGAGATATGGGCCATAAAACTGCCGTGTCCATCACTTTGGCCAATGCATCTGTGTTTAAAAGTGTTGCAGATTTCTCACATGTGTCGCCAGCTTAGTGCAAATGGCTTTGAAGAGAAATTTTGCAGCCTGACATGCCTATATATAAATATTCAAAGTTGTGTGTCATTAATGTTTAAAGAGCATGCTGACAAGGCGCATATGTATTGGCATTTTTCACTCTTGTATCCCAGCCTACACCATGTAAATAAAGCCAGGACAACAAAAAGAGAATTGTGTGTTTTTGTTTTGCCCTGACACTCCTGATGGATGTGTCTGTGTGCCTGACTCCAGACCCTGGGTGGGAATTCCTACCACAATGACGCTTGTCCACCTTGTGAAATGACAAGACACTGGAATTTGTTAGGAATTTTAGTTTGTATAGGATGTCACTTTGGACATTGGGAGGGAATGCTGTGTGACAAGCCCGCTGCAGGGATATCCTCCATATTGGGTGAAATTAGCATGAAGCACAGTCTTGCTTTTTTAATGTGCTCCACCTGGACCCCCCAACAACCCATACAGACAGTAAGCTACCTTCTACACAGAGTTGTGGCTGTCTCCTGTGGAGGTACTGTAATTGTATTGTTTTTAAATCACTCCCCTATGGCAGACGCTTTTTATTACACAGAAAAACCTTTCCTCTAGTCATATTCACATATGCCACGGAAGTGACAGAGAATTTGTGGCTTTAATAATGGTAATCAATAAAGAATATGCCTTGCTTTTTTCTTGCATGGTGCTAAAACATGCAATATTTAGAACCTCGTTCATCTATGTGCATTTGATTAATCACTGTACCGTTACAAAGGGTTACACTGCAAATAAACGTAGGATATTGGTCGCATCACAAATGCCATCTGGATGCCGGTGCCTTTGACATCAGACAGTGACTGTTGGCCAAACCTCTCCCATGCAGTAGCTGCATCTGGACAGTAGATCAAGTTTAAGCTCTGATACCTTGAGGCTTTTCCCATATCTCCTATCCCTCAAACTCTTCTACACTTTATGGTTTTAGGAAGCCGAGTTGGCATGCATGTGTTTGTGTGTATCCATTTACCCTCCCCGAGGAGGAAGACAAGAATAAGGAGGAGGAGTAGAAAGCGAAGAGGCTCTTAGTCTGTCCGTCAGGCTATTTCTGACTGCAGCCATTTCTCTGATTAGATTATGGAGAAACAGAACCTGGCCCACCATCGTCCTAGCCTCCATCTACTCTTTCCTTGTGCACTGCACTCTCTCACTCAGCTCTGTGTTCACTTTCTCCCGACTCTACCGGGCACTCCGTTACTTTGCACCCATCTGTCTATCCTGTCTGCCTGTCTATCCCTCTCACCTTCTCTTGTTCAAATCAAGAAGATTCATGTATGCATTGCTTTATATAGGCCAATTTTGTCCCTTTGAATGATCTTACCCTTTTGTATGTGGTTTTAGCGCAGTGCAGTGGCTCAGAGGTGCAGCCAGGTGGAGGTGCTGAATGATGAATGACTACTAGAGTCTTCCCCATTATCATATCTGTCCTGCTCTTAACGGGGCATTTTCATCCGTGTCCCTCTGCACTCCTCTCAACTCTCACTCCCTCAGTGCGCTCCCTCCGGAAAGCAATCGATTGCATCTCCATTACCAAGGTCCTCCACTCAGATCCGGGTTTAAGAGGAACCCATACTCGCTGGTGCAGCATACTCTCACAACAAACGCTAGCCTCGTGGCTTCAGACATAAAAAAAAACCAAACAAAAACAAAACAAAAAAAACGTCTGACCTCTTTGAGTTGGAGTTTTACGCGTGTGCAGGTGGATGCATTACGCACACAGGATGACGTCTCCTTGTAGCAGGCCTCCTGAATAATTAGCATAAAAGACGAATAAAGGAGCCACCAAAAACACACCAGTCTGTCCGCTATTCTTTTAAAGAAAGGGAACAAATCCATTTCGCCTAATTCGAACCTTGCTCAGGGACAGCTCGCGTGGCAGATTGCAGCCTAATTAGTTTAGAGGGAATTTAATTGAATTAAGTTTCCACAGCTCCGCGCGCCCCGCCGCTGGGCTGCTTTCAGAGCGCGGGGCCAGAGCTGCAGATCTAATTAGCGTTGTTTGGAGAAGCTCCCGTACGCACGGCCATCTCGCTGCTCCAGCTGTGGTGTGCGTAAACCATGAGTGTGTGCCATGGTCTCGCGGGACCACCTTTTTCTTACAAAAAAAAGCTTATTTTAAAGCAACACACAGTCATCCATTACAGTATTACAGACTCACCGCAGCTGCATACACTTCTCAACATTGCGTTAATGAAAACTACCGACTCAAACTGGAGCTTATAGTGACTGAAAACATTTATAACCCGATAACCATTTAGATCTTTATCTTTACAGAGAGAAAAAACTATGAGGCATTGCTTGTTTTATTTTTTAACATAGATGGGACTGTTGATCCTTCCGACCAACACCAAATAGATTGATCCATTGTGTTGCTTATTAGGCCTACGACTTAAGACAAACCTCATTTATCTGAACATAGGCCTGATTAACTCAGTCCGAATGTTATTTAAATAGGCTCCAATAGCCAAACAAATTATCTCTACAAAACTGAATTTGTGGTCTAATTTCTCACCTTAGTGTTTCATCACCCTCTGCCAAAATATGTGCTTAAACTTAGGCTCCTCTTGCTACTGTGTCTAAACAGGTTACAAGTCGTAGAGCTGAAGCGTCACAGTATATTTCAGTAATTGGAGAGTGAAATGCTGGGACAGGCGCACGCGGAAGGGACCCAGGCCTCGGGCCCACCCCCATCGCCTTATCTCTCTCATCCATCATCAGCGAAATCAAATGTGCTGCGCCCCTGCCACCGCCGCTGGTGCTTTAAAATCTGGCTGTGCGTTAACGGCAGCATCAACGTTTACATTATGGCCTATTTCAATCACAATTTAATCCACGCGCTCGGTGGACGATGACGCAACACATTTCAGTCACTAAACTAGGCACGGCTGATACGGGCCACAATGCAACATCACCTCGAGCGTTCACCACTCAGTGCTCCATGAACTTACTCCATATAAATCAACAAACAGAACAAAGACATTTTATGTCTGACTCGGAAAATAGGAATTAGTAACTTATCAATTAAGCAGATTTCTTCTCGTGTCCAAAAATATTGTTGTAACGTTGACACATCTGTAGTGTTAAGGCAGTGTGGTTAAATCAACGAGTTGGCACAGCCTAAATGGATAAAATAGCGTATGCCCATAATGAGAGGTTAGGAATCTTAAAGTTGCGCACAGACTTAAAATGGTCATTAGCTTACAAACATTTGTTTCTGTTTTTACGACGCTGTTGTGGATTAATAAAGTGTTTAGAATCGATAATAGCAACATGCTTCCTCACCAGGGACACATACGGGACATGATGTTGTGTGTGCGCGGAATGATGGATGGAGCTGGTAGTCGCGCGCTCTGACTGACAGCTCCTCTTGGTTTAGACCACCACCGCGTGTTTCATGACATATACCGGCATGGGCCTCCCGCGAGGCCTTTCTTTAGTGCAGTGCGTCTGCCTGCCCATTTTTTACTCATCCCTTATGTCCTGTCTATGTCCATACACTCTTCCATCTCTCCATCAAAACCACCCCACCATCCATCACAAGGTCCAGCCATATTCTGCATCATCTCACTCAGTGCGCTCACCTCGCACTACATTCCCCGTTCGCGCGGAGCGGGACCCCAGAGACTACAGACGAGGCGAATCCGGGCAATTTAATTATGATTTTTTTCTACAGAATGTGCTTTTTGTAATTGGACAAATTAGGGTAGATGGGGTCTGCCCACTATATCTTCTCTAACTTGGAATATTAATGACACTGCAAAGATTTTCAACTGCCAGCAAAAACATTATTTGATTACGGACAATTTTACGCATAGCGTCTTTATTTGGGCAATTAAACAATTATTAGGCCTCTATATTACGCACTTTGCAGACTAACCTAGGGGTGTAATACCAAATTCAGCGATAAATTCTTAGTTTAGAGTTCCTGTCGAGTTTCTAATTGTAACCTTTCTAATAAGATAATTTCTGAAGTTACAACATGAAGCCTGTTGGTCAGATCATGGATCTATTATCCATAAAGTGGAGGTTTCTCTCTCAGGGTCCCTCAGCAGAAGCCTCTGGAGAACCATTGTGCGTCCCTCTGTTGACACAGACGTCATGAATGCCAAAGCCTCCCGTAACTGTTTCCGTCAAATGGCCCCATGAATGTAAAAGTCCAAAGTTAAAGGCTGCGCTGAGGAAAGGTCTCCCCCTGCGCCCGGGCACTAAGGGGGGATTAGGAGCCTGGAAGAGACCGCTGCCCCTTTGAAGGGATTAGGTTAGAAATGTTTAGGAGGGAGAGTAGGGTCGCTTATAGTTGCTCTTTTGGGACCCTGAAGCAGGGGCGAGAGAGTTTAGCGGTGAAACTGTTTAAGTTTCCCAGCAAATTCACCACTGAACTTTTCTTTCATGACCTGGGAAAATTGAAATTATTCATGAACATAGACTATTTTTTCATTAGGGCTACACCTGCCATTTAATTTATTTGAGATTTTAAGACCAATAAAGCGCCATAGCCTATCCTGTAATAAATACAAGAGCTACAATTAATGAAGATAAATAAGATCTATATTCAAGTTTAATTTAGGTTCATTTAGGTTCGGTAGGCAACAGCCTATATTTTGCAAAATGGTGTTTATAGGCCAGCAGTGCGCACTGCTACAAATAGGCCTATAAGCAAATCGCAAAACAAGCTTGTGGCAAATCTGATTATTTATAGACTCTCTCTAAATTTCTTGTGACTGTCTGTGTGGTGCTGGAGCAGTAAACGCACGCGTGCGCTCTCTCCACACTCTGTGGGTTAATGGCATTAAGGATCATCGTACAGCGCCCCCGGACACCAAGATAAGAGTGCACTTTGTGCGCGCGCACGCAAGAATAAAGTTAATTATTTTTGTCGCGCGCTTGCAACGTCCTTTTGGTTTGTGGATCATATCATTTGTTGAAATATATCCTCTAATAAAAAGCCTGTTAATTCAACAAGCACCAGCGTGGTCTTAAATGGCCTTTAACTAAAAGTGTGGGTAGTGCGCTTCTGTGCCACTTTTCCACGTTCTCTGTGTGCGGTGTGCGCTGGGGCCATGTGGGATATGACTTATCACATTGTATGACACCGAACAATAAACTTAAACCAATTTCTAACGCGTCAATGCGTTTATGGTTAGCCTGCCGTGGTTGCTCACTCGCTCCTCTGCCTTTCTCTTCTATATATCAAAATGACGCGCACTCCAGTGACATCTCCCTAAAAGTGATCGGAATCGAATCAAAGCTTTTAATCTCACCAATCAGCGTCACATCTGGACATTTTGAACTACATAAAGACTTACGGCAGAAGCGCACTCTGCGCACCAAGGCTGTTGCAAGTGAAGGTAGGCCTAAATATTTAGACGTTTGGAGAATATTGTCATTTTTGGGGGTATTAATGGCGTTAAATTTTATAGGCTATATCCAAATCATTACAAAAATAAAATGGCTGAGCTTTGTCAAAATATTTGATAGGCCTATTAATCAACTAATGCATTTATATGCCATTTGTAATTATAAAAAGCAGGGTAATTGTTGTGTAGGTTTTATAGGTTTCTAGCCAATAATCTGACGACGGGTGAATTTAAATTGTGGCCTCTTAGCACAAAATTAACTTTTTTGTAGCCTATAGTAAGGCCTATAAGAAGTGGCCTTTGCAATAATGCTCCCTTATCAGATATAGGCCTAGTAGCGTATGTCTGATAACCTAAAGTACAAAAAGTAATGTGGATCAAACGCGCCCAGTGTCAGTCTCGTAGAGAGCGGACTGCCACCTGCGCTCGTCTGTCGTGCAGGAGGTGCACGTGGGCGGTGCGTGGCCTGTGGGCGTGACCATTTCATGTCCAGCGTTGTCACGACTCTGCCATTGGCTCCTTGCAGGCAGAGGGTATTGTCATGGAAACTAGACCACCGCCTTGCTATTGTCTCCGCGCGCTGCCAACTTTATTATAAACCGTGCGCAAACTGCAACGGACTGTCAAACGGAGCAAGAGCGCACAAGCTGAAGTGGGTGGACAGAGGTAAACTGTGCATTGAAACTGTACTGGATTATTCCGAGACTTCACAGCATCTTCTGTTGAGTTAGTGACCAGGATTTGGATGCCACAAGAGCCACTGAGGACTGAACATTCTTGATTTATTTTCACCACTGAGAGCCCGGTACAACAGATTGTCGCGGGTCTGAAAGTCACTCCTGGCACTTTTCCCCGTGCACACGCCGGTCATTCAGCCGGTCCACATCCATGTATAAGATGGATTACTCATATCTGAACTCCTATGACTCCTGCATGGCAGCCATGGAAGCCTCTGCCTACGCGGACTTCAGCTCATGCAGCCAAGCCAGTTCGTTCCAGTACAACCCGATTAGGAGCGGGCCCTTCTCTAACCCGGGCTGCACTCCTCTCAGCACGGCCAGCTGCACCTTGGGAGCGCTGCGGGAGCACCAGCCCACACCTTACTCTTCAGGTATGCCTCCAACCAGAGCTCATCCGCAACCTGAACAACACCTGAAAGACTAAAATCCTTATAGATTTTAAACAAAGAACCTACATTATTATTGTATTTGTTATTGATATGCATATTTATTTTTATTTTCACTCCCAACTGATAAATGTAAAAATAAGTATTAGGCCTACACGAACTGATTACCAATTAGGCTGCCTATGGATGTGAACATATGAAGCCTAAATAATAATAAAAGTGGAAGCAATTTGAAAAAAAGCTTTATTTTTGAATATAGATGTAATAGGGTGAAAATGCACAAGTACTTTTTGCTGTGATTATATTTGTATATTTACTGCATATTTTATTTGTGTGCTTTTATTTTGAAAAAGCATCTGATAAATGCAAATTAAGCATTAGGCCTACGTAAACTAATTACCAATTAGGCTGTTTATGGATGTGAACATATGAAACAAAATAATAATAATAATAATAATGCATTTTATTTATAAGCGCCTTTCAAAACACCCAAGGTGTTAAATAAAAATAGTGATATTTGAAAACACAAAACTTTTTGTAAGATTTTATTTGTATATTTATTGCATGTTTTATTTATGTGCTTTTATTTTGAAATTGCCTTCACTGCGTGTGCTTTGTGTTTACTTCCTGTTTTTATTTACCTAATTGCTTACGCCTGGTGGTCCCTTTTAACCAATCAGAGAGAGAGACTGGCATTTTAAAAGGAGGGCATTTTGCACTGAGGAAAGGAAAAATTTGAACAAAAAAAAAAACCAGGACCAGATCATATTAGCAACGGAGTTGGGAGAGCCGGAGAGGAGCCTACGGCCCATGGGGAGTAGAGCAGGATGAACTGGACTCAAACTCGACGCCTTGGACCCTCTCCTGGCTTTTCCCACCTGTGTTTGCTTTTTTTTTTTTTTTTTTTAATAGTTTTTGTTTGTTTTAAATACCGGTAAATGTATGTTATTGTTCCTTGGTTTTATATTTGTTTTATTGACACTGCTCCCTTGCTTTTAGAACCTTTTTAGCTAGATTTCCTAGTCTTTTTAAAACTAGGTGATGTTGCTTTTAGTCTGCTTATATTTTACCCCACTCAGCCACAGCTTACGTACGTAAGTAAAATTTCTTAAATTCTTAAATTTCTCTTTTGCAGTACCGTACAAGTTTTTTTCGGATCCGTCAGGCCTGAATGAGAAGAGGAAGCAACGGCGGATCCGGACCACCTTCACCAGTTCCCAGCTCAAAGAACTTGAGCGCGTTTTCGCAGAGACTCATTACCCGGACATTTACACGCGTGAGGAGCTGGCACTGAAGATAGACCTGACCGAGGCGCGCGTACAGGTCAGAAATGTTCCTGTATGCCGTCTCAAAAAGCAAATAATTTAGAACAGTAAAGGGTGCAATGTTACTACTGTTAATGTTTTGGATATAAATGCATATAGCAAATAATTTAGAACAGTAAAGGGTGCAATGTTACTGTTAATGTTAATGTTTTGGATATAAATGCATATAAATACATATAAATGACAACCTCTTCAACGTTCAAGCAGTAGTATTTTACTCCACCTCAAATAAAAATGTAAAAATAAGCTGATAAAGTGATCTAAAGCATGTCAAAATTAAAACTAAACCAGGACAATTGTGAAATTGGTTCAAGTACTATAGTCTTTCTCTTATCCAACAGGTGTGGTTCCAGAACAGGCGTGCAAAGTTCCGCAAGCAGGAGCGAGCGGCCAAAGCCAACAGCTCTGGGGGATCCACGGGCAGCACCGGCAGCAGCTCTACGGGCAAGAAGAACGGAGAGCCCAGATCCTCCTCAGACGATGAGGAGTCTAAAGAGTCCACCTGTAGCCCCACACCTGACAGCACTGCCTCCCTGCCCGGGTCAGGCAATGGGAACTTGGGCAGCCCCGCTAGCCTCAGCCCCAGCCCTGCACCCACGGGTACGGTCTACAACACCTCCAGCTCCCCAGTGCTCCAGGGGCTCAAGGCACCCAGCTGGTCCAACCTGGGGCCTGCCAACCCAGCCATAGCTCAGCCTGCAGCCCAGACTCAAGAGATCATCAAAGCCTGGCAGCCGGACAGTATGACTGGGCCCTTTGCTGGAGTGCTGTCCTCTTTCCACAGAAAACCCAACCCGGCGGCCATCAAGACAAACCTGTTTTGAAGCACAGAGGGAGAGCTGGGATAAGACATGCAGGCTGATGGAGACTATGAACACTACAGGTGCAAACAGCTGTACTCTAATCCTGCTTTGACGTCAACCTTTTGGGCAGAACAATTTTAGAGATGAACAAATGTCTTGGTATGTGGCAAATTATTGTGCACATAGTGTTTAAACCTGCAAAAATCAAACCGTTAAAATCCTATGACAACAAAATCTACTAAATGTCTAGTACACTGATGCCTTTCTCAAAGCAAATTTATAGTTGGACAAATTTGAATCACCACATGTACAGACCACTTTTGTATTACCTGCAATGTTATAATTTACTTTTTTTTTTTTTTTTTTAAATCGTCCAACCTTTTTTTCTCACAAATGCCTCATTGTAGCAAGACCCTATTCAGTATGGAAGTCAAGTCCGGATGTAAATCGTAGAACTAATTCCAGTCTTTGCTGAGAACACAAAACAAACTTGCCAGCAAGCACAACCTCCTTTAAGCCCCTGACTCAGACAATAACAAAGGAAAACAACTTTACAAATCTTCACTCCACAATCCAGTGACTTGTAATGGGAACCTCCCTGGCTTCCTCTCCATTGTCATAACCTGGCTCTAAGCTATGGCCCAAAAATATACAAAAGATGCCAATTAAATTAGTATTTATTTAGCAAATTAATAGTTTAAGGTAGTTTAATGATGGGTGTGTGTTGTGAGGTATAAGTTAAATTGGAGAAAATAATCTAGTGTGTGGAGCGAGCCAACATGAGCTAGTGGCTGTAGGCAGTTCCTATGTAGGTGCTGTGCGTCGGGTCCTTTGACACGCACACGGCCAGAGCTACTTCCCAGCTCCACCTGCACACAGCAAAACAATTAAATACGGGGCCGTGACATCGACTAAATCTCATCATTCAAATTCAGTGTCCTACAAGTCTCTTTTTTTTTTTTGTTTTTTTTTTGTTTACAACTTTCACACTGGTGTTGACATGGAAGTTATATGGGGTCATGGTACAACTAGGATGTACCAACTATAAAGATTTTTACATATGTTAAGGATTCACCCTTGTGGACATTGAAAGTAGTTGTCAATTTGCTCTTACTGTTGCTCAGTCTGCTCACTTCTGCCTTGGGAACACGACACAAAAGGAAAACAAATGTATTTATTTTAATTATTTGACTGAGTAAGCCACACATTTTGTGTTATATAACACTGTTATATAAACTGTTATACTGTTATATAAAAAGTGTGACTGTAAACTCTGTAACTAGTAATATAAAATGTTAGGTAGCTTTTCTTTCGATTTTGTTGCTTTGCAGATTTCTTTTGGTGCCGAGATTCTGTCTACAAAGGACCAACACATCTATGAAACTATGAAAGACAGAAGCTCTAGTGAATGAGAAGTTATAGCACTACTCTGAATACTAATAAATAAATCTACATTATGGACGCATTAAGTGATGTCTTCAATCTTTTCCTCAAATTTAAACCACCATGACGTCCCATCATTGGCCCTCGCCTGTAAGGAAGTGTAACTGGCCAGAGGTATTGCTCTTCGTTTTGCAATTTTTTTTTTTTTTTTTTTAATCTGAACACTGACGAAAAGTCTTGCATGGGGGTATAAAAGTGATCAGCCCGACAAACATTTTTATTAAATGGGCATCGAGAGAATGCCTAGAAGCGGAGAAGAAACGAGCAAAGTTTGGCATAAACTCACAAAATTCAGAACAGTTCCATGCAACAAGCCTAAAAATAAACTGAAGCACTGTTCTATGATGAACAGGAAGTCGGCCATATTGGATAAAAAATGTGTCACCGTTTTGACTGCATGTTTATAAAGAGTATCTAGTCCTAGGTTTTTGGTCCAAGTGAGCTCAGATTTGACATGCCACATCTAGACATTTTTCAAAAGTTACATGTTTTTTTTTTGGGATACTTCTTACATTTTCCTTATAGTAAGCAGACGAGAAACACCTTAGATTTTTGTTTCTTTGATGACTTCTCACGGCCACAGGCATTGCCCAGAGAGCTCAAATTTGAATCACCATTACGTGTTATGGAGCATATGAAAAGTGAACACTATGGCACCACCTACCACATACATCAAACATCAACATTATCCGATTTGTACAAAACTTGAGGATTAAATTCTATGCATGAGGAGAAAAAAAAATCTATTATAAACATAGGGCATTTTTCACAGTTGGCCAGTAGAAGCGCAAATACTCCTAAAAAACATTAAAAAAAAATCTTGTACCCACATTCAACCGGGTTGAAATTTGAGTCACTTATAAACTGCCTGACCTTGATTATATTCATAATTCACACTTAATGCTCAGTGCTATAGCGCCACCAACAGGACTGGGGAAACGAAGAGTTACTTTGACAGAAAATTTTGCAGAAAATCCCTTTATGTGCCCCTGATCATAAAACATAATTAGACCCATGCCCCCTATTTTTACATTTGCGTGCCAAGTTACCTCTATGGGATGTGAGAGATAGGTCAATTCAGTTTGGAAGAGTCACAGTACATAAGACATAGGGCACATGAAAACAACCCTAAAACATAATTGGAGCAATGCTCTGTCCACCTTATTCCGGACGTTGCTGTGGGCGCTGCCATTGCTATTCAGGTTGTATTATTTTGCATGGGGCTGATGGGGCCGATCTTGACAGCAAATAAGTTCTATACGGACTACAGAGCCGCTTTAAAGCCTCACAGAGAATTGGTGCAGTGTTGACTTGTTGTTGTACATAAACTTTGAACATTTGACACAAATCAACCTACTTTATATTATATTTTACTGGCAAACCATTTCCCAAATTCTCAATTGAAATGGATGGGATTCCCACTTAACCGGAATGTATTGCATTCATCATAACTTACAAAAAAGTCAGTATCATATGCTTTATGTTTGGACTGATCCAATATTTCTTACTGGACTTTCCAAATCTATATACAGAGACAGAAATTACTTCATCCAGGTATTTAAAATGGACACAATTACAATTATTTAGGTCATCACTTGTATTATGCTCAAGGTTGCTGGTTCAGCTATGAACCCCATCAGTATAATCAGTTACTCATGTACAGTTGAAACCAGAAGTTTACATACACTAAATAAAAAGACACATATGCTTTTTTTTCTCACTGTCTGACATAAAATCAGACTGAACTTTTCCTGCTTTAGGTCAGTTAGGGTTACCAACATTATTTCTATTTGCTAAATGCCAGAAAAATGAGAGAAGGATTTTTTAAAGACATTTTTTCATTACTTTCAGAAGTCAGTTTACCTACAGTAAGATTACTATGCATTTAAACAATTTGGAAAAAAACAGATGATGATGTCATGTCGTTGGAAGCTTCTGATAGGCTTATTGACAACATTTGAGTTAATTAGAGACACTGTATTTGAAGGCACACCTGAAACACACTGCTTTTTTGTGTAGCATCATGGGAAAGTCAAAAGAAATCAGTCAAGATATCAAGAAGAGAATTGTGGAATTGCACAAGTCTGGTTCAACCTTGGGTGCAATTTCCAGATGCCTGAAAGTGGCACGTTCATCTGTTCAAACAATTATACTCAAGTATAAATACCATGGGAATGTCTAGCCATCATACCACTCAGGAAGAAGACGCGTTCTGTGTCCCAGAGATGAACGTGCTTTGGTCTGAAATGTGCATATCAACCCAAGAGCAAAAGCAAAGGTCCTTGTGAAGATGCTGGCTAAAGCTGGTAAGAACCTGTGGTCTAACAAAATGTTTGGTGCACTTCACAAAATAGATGGCATCATGAGGACAGAACATTATGTAGTATACTCAAGACATCAGCCAGGACGTTAAAGCTTGGGCGCAAATGGGTCTTCCAAATGGACAATGACCCTAAGCATACTGCCAAACTGGTTACAAAATGGCTTAAGGATAACAAAGTCAATGTTTTGGAGTGGCCATCACAAAGCCCTGATCTCAATCCAATTGAAAATTTACGGGCAGACCTGAAAAGGCTTGTGCGAGCAAGGCGGCCTACAAACCTGGCTCAGTTACAACAGTTCTGTCAGGAGAAATGGGCCAAAATTCCTGTATGTAAACTTTTGGTTTCATCTGTAACTATGGTTCTATCAATCCCAGATGCAAAGTGTAAAGTGATTGAAAATTGACACAAACATTAATTTAGGTCACTCCAGTCAAAAAAAGTCAATTACACCATGGCTGTGTTATGCAGGATTGCTGGTTCAAAGCCATGGACACCACCAATATAAAGCAATTTACACATTGCATTACAGAAATGGGGTGAAGGAGAACACATAGTGGCCTGGGTAGTGGCCAAACAGGGAGAATGCAATGCCAAGGTGGTTGTGACGCAGGGGCGGTTGCGACGCAGGGGCTTATGTGATGCAGAGACGGATGCGATGCAGTGGAGGTTGCGATGCAGAGGCAGCTGCGAATCCAAGGCAGGCGCATGAGAGGAACGAGTACTCAATGGCGAAGGCCATCATTGCCGCTTGCAGCTTTAATTCTCATTGTAAATAATCATTTTTTTAAAAATATAGATTGTTATAGATTTTAATTGAAAAACATGAATAACTGTCTTAGATTAAGTTAACACATTGAACATTTGCAAACACAAATAACAGACAATGGCAGGAGCACACGTTTCATACACCCATACACAAGAACACTGAAATGTCAAGAGGCTTAAAAACAATATTTAAAACATCTGAACAACACATCACTATAGCATTGAAGTTGCCATAAAATGAGCAACAAGATATGGCACATTTACATTGCAGTTGCTCAGGTTTAGCATAATGAAAAAGTGAGATTATGAAAATGACCTGGCCTGATGGCGAGAATGGTAGTTCTAATGGCCACTGGTGTCTTCAGATCTGAATCTCCGAAGGCAGCAATCATTAAAGTAGCAGCGCCATCTACTGGTAAAAGATAGCCATTGACGTCAACAGTAAAATTCTGTAACATGAAATTGAATATGCTACAAAAAATGTAACAAAATAATAAAATACTCAACAATATTACAGACATATTTGGCAACTGTATTACAGTCTATTGAAAGACAATTTGTTATTCTACTTGGCCTTTTACCCTTTCCTGGGGCAATTAAACATACACTGAAAATGTATGTTTTGCAACATGTAGTAGTCTGCTTAGTATTCAAATAAATCAGTATTTTACAAATCACAAGAGATCTTAGTGATTTAGCAACTAATACATCCCCCATGTTTACTCTATTCTCATTCCCTTTGTGTCAAAAATATCTGAAAAAGCAACTAGTATGAAAAGTCAATGGCCCCAACATTACACAAAAGCTGATTTCATGTTGCTTCACTGCTAGCCTAGGTCCATATTGCTCTCTTCACAAAGAAACCTTATTCTCTAACGGATTACCTCAGTTTCCCTACTTGGCTCCAACTCTAGCAGCTCCAATGTGTATGAAATGAGTCAAAGACAAAACCTGAGACAAGCAGTGCTCAAAAATTTGATTTTAGTTCTTAAAAATGAACTGCATTTTTGCATTATTCTTCTGAAAGAATTCCCATTTCTCCCAGTCAAAAATATACATATAAATAAAACTAGCTAGACTTATTTCAGTTTAAGGCTGATGGCTATATTTTGTAGAGCTACATAAAGGATTGAAATGATTATATTAAATAAGGCCACATGTATAACAGTGACAAATTAATAGTACATATATACAACATGCTTAAAAAAGTACTTTTGAAGTCCACTTGGGATAAGGTTTGCGCTTGAGTCTTATAGCATTACAAGGCTGGTTTGGACCACGCACAGGCCTATACAGCAGTTCATTTCTGCTGCTGCTGTTGTCTGAGGCTTTCCAACAAGATCCGCTTGTGTGCAGGGTCCAGCACCCCTGCCTCCTCCAGGTCCTCTTCTGTGATGTCACTGCAGACATCACAGAATATTCACATATTCAACACACAGTGTCACATTCACCTCATTTTTGACCAGTAAGGCTTTAGTAAATGAGTGTACCTTAGAAACTCCAGATCATCCCAGCCATTGTGTAAAAGACCCTGTTCATACTGCTCGAGTCCCAAACGCTGCAGCCACTCGCCCACCGAAGATTCACCCACAGACAAGGATGAGCTACTACTACCCCATAGTGCCTGCAGACAATTATTGTGAAATTGTAAATGTAAACACTGACATTAAACATAATAATGCACAGCTATATTTGGAGCAAAACTCACTCACTAATACATACATCAGTTGTAAACCACAATGCGATTCAAAGATGATGTAATATCCCTTAGCCAAACCAAGAGAGAATTCTAGATTAAGTGTCATTTATTAATCATTTCTTATAATTCATGTTCCAAAAGCCACTCTAGATTAGATAAGTGGCTATGTTCTTGGTTTTGAGGGGCAGACTCTGCCCATATCATTCAAAGCAATTTATTTTATTTTAATTAGAGGAAAAATCACAACTAAAATTTGATGAATTACACAGTCCTCGTATTTTGGGTGGTGTAGCTTTAAATGTAATTCCTCCCAACATCCCTGTGATGCATACCTCTTCAGGCATGTCCTCTGCTATGCTCTCTGGGATTGGATTTCTGGGTGGGAATGTGCGACAGGCGTCAAGTCCAAAAGCCATAGCCTGACCCCTGAGTGGAGGCGGTGCAGAGGGGGCCCGTGGGGGTGGTCCTGTAAACTCACTCTCACTCAGTGTCTTTGCCATCTGCAGCACAGAACACGACTGGTCATCCATTAGACCGGCCACTACTGCTGCTGCCCCACCTCCTCGCCTGAACCCCTCTCCAAGTCCGAGGGGAGGGGCAGGACTGGCTGTTGGGATTCGGACTTCTGCCATATCTGGATAAACGGGCCGTGGTTTGGGAAAAGGCACTTCGGTGACCATCTCTAGGGCTCCTTTGGGCAGAGGGGGAGGGGGGAAGTCCGGTGGGGGCCGATTGAGTGAGCTTCCTGTTGTCCCGGCTCGTGTCAGTGCTGCTACACAAGAGTCCTCCTCAGATGGGCCGTCCTCACAGATGGTTCTGACGGTGTGCCCTGTTAGAAGCACTCGGGTGTGAGAGGGTCCCGGGGCACCGCAGGGGGGTTTGGCACGGGCGCCGGAGGAAGAGGGAGGAGCTTTAGTTGCTGGGCCAGTGGCAGAGGTAGGAGATGTGAGAAGATCAGGGGAGGCAGCAGCTGCAGACTGGTTGGGGACACCTTCCAGGATGTAGTAGGCAGGATTATTGTAGCTGTTGTTGACGGGCGGGTCAGTGTCTGAAGAATCTTGTTTTGGTCTAGGAAGGGCAAACAAACCATCTTTAATGAAGACTTTCCTTAGTTTGGTAAATTGCCTTTCTATACAAGTTACCTGGCTGAGGCTTCCTCTTTGCTATTTCGTTCTCCCTCCTCACTGACTTTACCCAATTCTCCAAGTTGTTTGCGAACTACAGAAGGCCTAAGAAGTGCAAAGGATGAAAGAATGAATAAACTGTTAAAATGATAACAAATTACTTAAAATTTCCCAAAAATGTACAGACTTAATATATTCATGTCCTGTCCTTGGATGGATAGTTGATTTTCCTTTAGGTCCTCCAGTTTCATCTTTGTCCACACTAATCCACTCTGCAATACAATTATGATACTTCTTACATCTACTTTAAACTCCTTAAAGTCTATTTTTAAAGCACAGAGAATCTTGAATGGAACATTTGACCTCACCATAGAGTCTCTCTCTGGTTCCCATTCTTTCAGAGGGAACTCGGACTCTCATTAAACCCCGGATATTCCCCGTCTCCTCACCGCGATGGGACAAGTAAGTGTGGAACTGCTGTGGTGTGCTGCCAATCATGGACTTCAGAGCCAACACACATTCTCCTGGTGAATACAAATACCTAATGCTTAATAACAGTCCAGTAAATAAAGGTAAAAATGATGGGTATATCAAAAGTGCATATACCATATGACTCGTATCCATCCAGAGATTTGACTGTCAGCAGCAGATGTTGGTCCTGAAGATATTCGACCTCAGAGAGCAGTGGTTTGAGTGTGGTGAGCTGCTTGTTGGACCAGCCGACGCGCAGGAAATTGACATTATCACTGCTCTGGCTGTCATTCTCGTAGCTCTTCTTAAACTCTACAGAAGAGAGGGAGATTGAGGGGAAGGGAGCACAATTAAAACAAGAGGGAGAGGGTTAAGGCGAAAAGGGACAAAGAGACAGGGTATGTTCTTGATGCAATTTGAAAGCATTATGCAATGGACAGTGAGGAAGGAACGTGCAGCCAGGTCAAAAATAGATGCAATATACTAACTGCCTGATACAATGCGGGAGGGGTTAGGATACAGAAAAGAAAGAGATAGTCTATTATGTCAATTTAGGATTATAGTGTACAGTAACTGTATGGCTGACTATTAAACTGATTCAAATAAGTATGAAAAAATAATGTAATGTTATGTTGTGTGATCTTACCTTCCAAACAAGTTGAGTAGAATTCAATGAAGAACTTGGTTCTACTTGCTGTTTTCACTATAGCTTCTATGCTCTCAAACTCTATGTAGGCCTGCTCTGAAGACTTGGGCAAACCTAATTAAAAACAGAAATAACTAGTTTTTTTTCTTATACTTTTTTCTTTTGTTTTACATTGACAATAATTGTACCCTTTTTAGAAACAAACTGGGAGGTCACACCAACTTCATAGGTTGCAAACACAGGGGAATGGTCACTGGTCACAATATCATCTGTACAACCTAATAAACAAGACACGCTTTATACCACCTATTTACAACCAATAAAATTCAAATGTGAATAAATGAATGCATGAATGAAATTACATTTCATTTACCATATGAGTTGCAAACTATATGCGTTTCTGGGTAGGATTTCCACAGGATTCGGTCACACCAAGATGGGACATTAGTCCTCATCTGCAATAAACAGAAAACACAACGCTGTTAATCTCTTCAGCAGAAATAGACAAAGAACATGAAGAGCATGATCATACCCCTGTGGCCTTCTGCTTCTGCCACACATAGGTGTCTCGTGAGCCACGTTCGTAACGATACGTCGGTGGGAATGAGATTTCTTCTTCAGCTGCAGTCATCAAAGAAATAACAGATTGAGTGATATACACCAATTCACAATTAGCTTTCAAAGGCGGTTATTACAGATTAACTAACCAAAGCGAAGAAAAACCTTGTTCTTTTCCCTTTCCAAATTAAGCTGGTCCACTTTGAGAAGGGGTTCAAACTCTTTTCGATTAATGTAGTTTAAGATCTCCTGCACACAAAAGATACATATATAGAGCTTAGTAATGTCACTTGTAACAATGAAGCTCTCAGACCAGTGTGACACTAGTGTACCTGAATGTCCATATCCAGTCTGTAATTGAGGTCCCCCAGCCAAAAGAGGTGTGTAAAACGCAATGAAATGTCAAAGGAGCTCAGCTGTTTATCTCCTAGAGACAGCAGTCGCAGGATATCCAAGTAGTTCTGGTTCCTCCTACAGCAGGATAAAATATAGCTGTTGAATAATTTGTTGCCACATACAAATAGAATTTATCATATATTGTTCTGTATATCTGTGATTAAAAAAAATACCTGGCAATTTTTTCATTCCCTGATGTCAAGTGACAGTTTACAAAGCCAAAAGAGGTACCATTGAACATAAAAGAAACCCCCACGGCTCCTTTGTTACCTAAAATACACAATGAAAAAATACATTAATCACAGTTTTGTATGTAACAACATATGACATTTTAAATAGGTACAAGAAAGTTGAATTGAAAAGTTTGATGGTTACCCAATGTGTTAGCAATTCCTGTTTTTACACTGGACATTCCCACATGGCTAATACGATTCTCATGCTCAGGCTTCACCAGCACAGCAAGCTTTATATTCCACAATGTCTGAATTGCTATCTTTAATAAATGATTAAAAAACATTTGTTAGTGAAAGTAAAGTACAAAGCCATACTACTATAATTACTCCTTTAAAATGTTATAGTTATAAAAATAAACATATTATTACCAATTTGTAATCCAGTTCTGTTTGTTCTTTTAATAAGGTCCGTAGTGATTCAATCCACTCTCGATCACAGACTGAGTTTTCTTGGCTACCAAAAACATACAAGTCATGAGGGATAGTGACAGTCATCTCATCCAGAGTTTTCCCAAGGCCACGACACAACACCCATGACGCAATAGACTTAGGAGCTGGCACAGAACCTAGAGGAAATTTGAAAGTAATTTAAAATTAGGTCCTCAGTGCAGTACAGATAATACATCTAGATTTGAAATATAAACAAGCATTTACCCATGTTCCAGGTGCCGATAAATATGGAAATCATGTCAGGTTCATCCTGGTTGGAATGTTTATTTTTCATGAGCTGCAGCAGTTGACAGAAAGCCTCTCGTTTCTATAAAATACACAAACCCACAAACTAAAAAATATAGAAACCACTAGATGGCAGTGTAAAATAAGTAAACACTCAATACTCATAACCTATCAGTTATAATTGGAAAAATAAGTACAACAGAAATATAAAATCACCGTTCTGAGTTAAACCTAAAATATCGAACTACAAATAGTACATTGGAATCAGTGTGGGGAATTTAGCAGAGTTCAAATACAGAAAGAGTTTGACTGACATGAACTGAAATATATCAAAGTTGGCGTTTGCTAACCTTGGCACTTGCAAAGATGAAGTCTTTCCTTTGGCTCTTGTCCTTCTCCTTTTCAAAGACTATACCCAGTTTATTCTGAACTCTCTGTGACTTGATCAGCTGACGAACTGAAGACAGAAAGACGTGTTCAGCTCAATGTGGACGAGAAATAGACATAATAAATAAACATGAGTTGACATGTGAGGACATAATAAAGACTTACTTTTATCATGTGTGAACGTGGTCCAGTCCTCCTGGCTGTCCTTCACCTTCTTCATCACCACAAGTCTTCCTCCCTCCACATCCACAGACAAAGTGTACTTCTGACTCTTACCAATCTTTGTCAGTTCAGCCAGGTAGACATCCAGCTTTACCTGAGTAGGAATAAAAAGTATAAAAAATAAGATGTATCCATATGAATGTAGGACTTATTCATTTGCACATTTTTACTACACAATGTTTACGCATTACCCAGATCTAATCATATTTTAGCATGAGTTATATCTCCTAAATCAATTTAAAAAATCTAATCACAGTAACCTCAACCCGGTTCTTTGCAAACAGGAAACCAATATGTCAGCATTTTAGCATTCCACTGTTTGCTAACATTATCTGCTGCCATCTCCACAATGACATTTGGTGTTAGAACACTCAGCATTACTATGATTAAAATAATACACCTCTTAAACCGGTTACAGAAACAGACAAGTGCATAATGATGAGATACAAGTAGTGCCCATTGCTCAGTACACCAGCATAGATTAAATTGTAGAAAACATTTTACTTTATGGGTTTATCTATAGCAGAAAAAGTGTACCTTCTTTTATGTGGAAAGACTAAGGGCAAAATAAAAAGCATAACCATGGCTCAAAAAGGCAGAAGAGCAGTCACATGCCTCTGTGTTAGTGTGTTCTGTGTACCTCAAAGGCTTGCACTGGGATGGATTTACTGTTGCGCATCGATGGTGGAGGAGGGGAGCATGGAGAGGTCAAGCTCATGTCCTGGAGAGCTTTGAGAGCCTAGTGAAGAAAGTGAATACAAGATAATTAAATAAGAATAAAATAAAATGCATTATAGAGATTTGGGTCAGGGTTACAAACACAGAAACACACTGATGACATTGTTTTTCTCTCCCATTGTTGGTGTCAACAAGGAAACAGCTTCCTATTTCCTGGAGGATCTACAGCAGCAGAAAACTTGTGGCAGAGTGACAACACATGAGGCTAGATATTGTCTCTAGCTTGATTGTGCTGTGGTTATTTCCTTCCTAAGCAGCTCTGCTAGCTATATTGTTACATTAGCAAAGAAAAGCCATGGCTGGATTACAAAACGCATTACACAATTAAGCAAATCAGCTACCAACATTTTTGCCCTGTTCAGAAATTTCACAACATTTTCAGCATAGTGTAAAAAAATAATAGGGGCAAGCTGAAGTCACTGGTTTATTATCCAAACATGCATACCTTCTTCTCTATGGAGGAGAGCAGGTCTTTGAGAATGGCAAGCTTTGTCACAAGGTTCTCCAACTCCTGGTCACCACCCTGATTTACAGACTGTTAAGACACAGAAAAATACATTTGCTTAAAAGCCAATATTTACAAAGATATATCTAAAATATGTTAATTCAAGATATATGCATAATTGCACTTACCTATGCTTTGAACTAGTTGGCATAATATTAAAATACATTAGTTCTCTATGTTTAGCGCCATAGAGGGAAGTCGAATGTGTGCTAAGATTTACTTTCTCACGCTGTATTATTTCATAAAACTGTTCTGATTGGCTGAGGCACACACAAGAGCCCCGTTTTAAAGAGGATTTTAAAAACATGCTAGCTGGTTACTTAAGGGCATTATGTCACCAATTCTGTTTCTATTTGAAACTTTTGATACATTTGACAGATATTTTACAAATTAATGTGCCAGTATATCAAATCACAAACGCAAATTACCTGTTGAATCATCTTTGACACCATGAAGGCACTTTGCTGGTCAAAGACTTTAGACAGTATCTCCAGCCCAGACAACACCTTGTCTACCTCCCTGGAGAAATATATGTTTGGTATCAGGAAACAATGCCTCCAATGCAAAAAAGTAATTCACACTGTATAATTAAATGTACATTGTGCAACAGAACTGATTGTCCCCAAAACAAGAACTGTATAAAACCCATGAAGTAGCTGAGTAATAATTATTCAGTCAGTATTGTTTATTTAATTTCACTGTAATTACACTATTGTTGTGAGTTCACTCTGCTCACATTGGCCCAGCCCATGACGGTTAGAGTTTATATAAAAACATTAACTCCAGAATGTAGGATAACAGTAAAGCCCCCTAAATCACTTAACACTTGATTGCGATTTTGGAACACTTTTTGTATCCCTGAAATATAGGGCTATTACAAACCCACTTAGTGACTGTCATTTCTTTCATACCCATTGAGACGTTTACATGAAGCCACTAGTGTCTTGTTGAGGTGAGGGAGAGAGCAGGCTCCTTGTTTAACCGCCTCCAGGTCCAGAGCGTAGCTGCCCTTGAGGTATTCATGGGAAATGGTGCTGAGGCCGTTAGCTGCTGGAGAGCTAAAACACAAAAGAAACAGATACTGTTGATTTTAATAGATAAAATCACCAATATTTAAGTCCAAGTAAACAATTGCCACCAAATGATGATTGAGATATTAAGATGGCATCACCCTTTGTTTATAATAGTCTCAAAGTTTCCCTGCCTAAAAATAACATTCACATGCCTTTTTAAATCTGTTGTCAGGGTTTTGAGAATCATCCACTTCCTCTAATCCATGGAGTAGACTCCAGTCTATGTAAGTTACCACCCACAGGCACAAACATAGCCCAGACAGAGTTTACCAGCATAACTTCCCCATCCCCCACGTGCTGCTGCCCTGACCATCTCACACAGCAAACAAAGCTACCATCAACGCAAACATATAATGCATTAGATTTACGCGTTGACAGGAGTAATGAAATCCATTCCCTCCTTTATTAACATGATTTGAACCGCATAGTTTGCATTATAAACAGTGACAATACAATGATTGAATATGTTAGAATAAAAAAATAGTCAACGGGTTTCTAAGCAGTGGACATAGTCATAAAGCCAATTAGTGAAACTGAAAACTAAAAACTATAATCTTAAAGAATCGAAAGATGGATCGGGGAACGCTCCGTTTAGTGGCTAACGTCATCTGTGTGCAACATGGCTTTTTCAACAGGATGTGGTTTTCTTTTTACACAGTCAGGTGAATCAGGCAGCAGAGAAGTAACATCCATGCTCCTTCAAATATTATGGCTTATATAAAGGACAGCTTGTCTACTTAGTGTTTCAAGGATGGCTAAAAATAATTCAAATGTACTCTTGAAATAACTGCAGTAATACTGACACAAAATGTACCTTTCTGTGGGTGCGTCTGTTCCAGGGGGGGTAGAGGTTGAGGCGGATCTGGGAGGGAGTGGTGGTTTCTCATCCTCACCGTCTACCAAAAGTATATCAGTGATTAATAGTGATTAATGTGTATTATTGACAAGACAAGGACGGGAGTCTGTACCTGAATAGTCCCTGTCATCACTCACAGCAGTTTCTTCTCTGTCCACTGGGTATAGGAGAGTGGTCACCAAACCCTGGCTTGGTTGAAGGTACAATGACACCAACTCTGGCAATGTCTTGAATCGTTTCGGTTGCACACCCTGAGATGTCTGAGAAAGGGAAAAAACTACAATATAATATATATTAATACAATAGAGAAACAATGCATTCATTCCGAACATAGAGATTAACAATACTATTTTGTGGAAGATAATTATTGTCTAACATTGGCATCATCATGGATATTTGACTGCTTGTCTGTTTTGCATAATAAGACACAATCACATTGTGCTGCCTATTACAGGCTTTGTTAACTGCAATAATAGTTAAACTAGGACTGCTTACAGACAACATAACAAATAGGATTTGCTATACAAATCACTATATTGTCTTATTTTATTATATTTATATTATTTTATATTAT
>KN476654.1:0-14841 GCA_000787095.1 Periophthalmodon schlosseri
CATGATCTAGCTTTATTTTGCGTGGACACTATAGAAGGAAAATTAGATGAGGAAAGTGGAAGTTAGAGAATAGAAGATCTGTTCCTCTCACACAGAGGAGTCCCTCACACCACATGACTGTAGTCTTCACTTTGGGGGGGACACAGTGCACCCATCAGACATGTGCCATATTAATATTCAATCAATATATGTACTTCTGTACAATTTAGTCTTTGTGTTACTGTGTTTCATTGGTATTTTTCGTCACATAAATCTTACATGCTACACAATAGTAACAATTGAAATGTAGCCACATCTCTTAAACCATTGCAGTTTTGATTTATTTTAGCATGATAAATAACAGGCACTAGCACTGAGTCCCCATCAAAGCCTGATGAACACAGCCTTGTCAAACACACACAGACACACAAATGCCATGGCTTTTACTGTGTATGTTCTGTCCAGGAAGGAGCAGGGGCAGTGGCTCAGGTGTGTCTGCAGCTAAAGGGGGGTCGGGAGGTGAGGGGTGCAGTAGTAGGTCTGTCACAATAATTACTAATCGACCTATCATTCAAAAAATGAGTGACTAATAAATGACTAACATTTTGGGTTAAATAATGATGCTGTGTGCCTTTTATTTGCACCAGAGAGGAATTAATGGTAAAATAATTAACATACTGTATCTATTATGTATACTACCAAACTTTTGTTTTATTGTGCTATTTATTTATTTATGATATTTCATATGTACTTTTTTTTTCTCTGGAAGAGAGATAATCTTGCGTTAGGGTTGCAGTAGCTAAAAGTGGTATTCAATATTATCATTTATCTCAAATTAGGCAATAAATCACATGTTTCATTATTGTGACAGGCCTATGCAGTGGGAGTGGTGCGTGTGTGCAGATAGAGCAGGAGGAGGGGGCAGTGGCTGTGGTGCTGCTTGTGCCTAGAGAGATAACATTCATCCCCCTGTAGAGGAGTGTGCCTGGTAGCTGAGCTTAGATTCATATATACGTGTGTGTGTGTTTGTGATGGCAGAGGCTAAACTATATGCCAGAGCATCTACAGTACTCAGAAGTATACAGGAATGGCGCCATGATTCAACTGCACATCGCTTCACATTGTCCTTTCTAAGACATGCTGTAAAACACTTCCTCGAGATTGGAAAGGGGAACGCATCCTTCTTTCTCAGTGTCAGTTTGCTGATTATTTTTCCGAGCCTCCACCGTATTTGAAAATGCATGCACAAATTTAGCATATTTCTCTATTGTTATTTAAACTGCCTTGAAGCAATGCCTCACAGTAACTTGAATGAAGCCTTGTTTTGAAGCTTTTGTTTAGTCGTGGTCATTGTGAACCAAGAGAAAGGGGCTGAACAGCACCTCCTGGTGGAAAAGGAGAGGAAAGAAAGAGGATTGAGTCGCCCTGTAGGACAACACCTCTTCCCATCCTGTGACAAGGCAGAGCTGGCAGAAGGATGACACAACTTTGTCATAAAAAAAAAAGAGGGGCCAGCGTCTTTTGGGGCACCACTATCATAGATCAAGAAGATTAAGGAGACCTTGTGAATCGAAGTTCATCACTGAAAGGCCCCGTTTATAGTATGTCTCTAGCCCTGCTTAGACCTACAACATGTAACACATACAGCTGCGTGTGGATCCTTTTGGGAAGCGGAAAGTTCACACAAGGCATCAAAATGTTTTCACTAATCTTTAGAATGGACTTTCATATTTGAGTTTTGTCCCAAATGCATCTACCATTTACATCCTTTAAACAGGTGGCACCAATTAAACATGCCTAATTGTACAGTCGCAGACACAGATACTGACGGATTGTTTGGCATATCTAAATACGCATATATGTTGAATATGTTTGATTCTACTTTTGGCAGCGGTACTTAAAGATATCCACTTGATGCATTTTAAAGCAGAGTGTGAACAAGGCCTCGGAGCTCAGCCACGCCTCATTGAACCGGGATATTGAAGTCTTCTCTCAGTCTGTAATTACACATGATGATGACTCAGTCCACTTTAGTTTTGGTATCGCTCTCTGCTTCCCTGTGGTCTCTCTCTCTCTCACGATTTTGTCTTGATATGCTTGGTTTGTCTGTGTCACTCGCGGTGATTGCCTAAGCACTGACTTTGCTGGAGGACAGCGGGACAGGCGTATGGGACTGCCCCGGCTGTGAGGGTGACAGGTGGTGCAGGACAGCGTAGGTGAGGGGCGCTATGGTTCACAGCCTCTCCCGAGTGGGGATCCAGATGTAAGGCCCTGATTGCTCCTCGATCACTGTCTTTACTTTGTGATAGACCTCCTCAAAACTGTCACCCTCCACCACAGCTGCAGCCAGGTGTGAAAAGAGAAAAAACAGCAATGAGCAAAAGAAAAAATACAGAGGAAAGATATAACAACAGGGGATGGACACTTAATAATTCACAAATGTCAACAATCCATTTTAATGTTTGATGAGTGTGTAGAATGGCTTCAGTTGCTTTCATTATCCTTCATGCATCTAATGTAAAAATAATCGTACTGTGTTTAATTACATGAACATATTAGTTGATAAAAGATTGAATGTTCAGCATCTGTTGGCACTTGGCAACTACGGTATTCACAGCAGTTCTGTTGCTGCAAACATTCATCCGCTTTTATATGTTTAACAACTCTGGATCATCTCCTTGTGTTCTACTTTAGTATACAAACATCTGACACAGAAGAAAGTGTCAGATTGAGATATATTAACCAATTAGAGAGTAGTTGATTTGACTTGTGTCATACAGGGAGAAAATGCTATGTAAATGATCAGTATTTTAGCACACTGTACCTGTAAAACACTCAAGGAAGTCCTGTTCTAGTTTGAGGGCTCTGTCCATTCCTTTCCTCGCCTGTTCTTCTGTCAGTCGAGTGTTAATCTCCCTAAAGAAACACCTATTCAGTAACAATGTAATAAGGTGTTAAATGTTCACATACATATAGGCAATAGGATTTAAACATACAACACATTTTCCAGAGACTTGGGCCGAACAAAGATGGCGATTGGATGGAGCTGAGCTGCTTGTAGCCTACGCACAGCATTGGCCGATACATCCAGGATGCAGTGTTTCCCTTGCTATATGTGAGAAAACATTTAAATTAAAATATCCTATCCTTTGAACGGTGAAAAGGGCAGTGCTTTTTTAAAGTTTGACTTATCCCTTAGTCACAGCCCACCTGCTCAGCCACCTCACGCACGCTCTGCACACTGGTGCCGTACAAGTGACTGTTGTACTGTCCTGCCTCTATGAAGCGGTGACTCTGGATGTCTTTCTCCATCTGTTCCCGTGACGACACAAAGTGATAGTCCCGCCCGTCCACCTCATACTCCCTCTTGGGCCGCGTGGTGTCTGTCAAGGCAAGTGACAACTGTTTAGAGATCAGCACTGATGCTTTGAGGATTTATGCCAATGCAATTTCTCTCAGAGGGACACATCATGCATTGCGTCGTAAGCAGTAGAGAGAGTTTTATTTGACAGCAGTAACACTTACGTGGAACGCAGGATCCAAACTTATCAGGGAATTCGGACAAGAGGTCGTCATTTACCCTGTCTTTAACGGGACCCAGAATGATGATGGGCCTGGCATAATGGACTGAGCGTTTTCAAAATAACAAGAGGAACATTTAGAAAGAGCTCAAAACACTTTAAACAATAATGTCTTTTCCATTGACCTCACCTTCTACTTGAGTGACAGTCTCATAGCTGTGTGAGAGCTTATCTCTCCCTGCCAAAGACACACAGAAGAATTTCAAGATGTAGCATAATATATTACGGATTTGATACCCTTTTCCCATGTATTTGGACAAAGTTTGTCCTGCCCCAGTACACATATATTGTATAAGCAGCTCTAGAGGTCAAGACTGTCTGCATCTAATTAGAAAGCATTTCATTGTCTGATAATCAGGAAGTGCTAATTGTTGTTAGCTTTACCGTTACAGCACTGGTCTCTGAGAGTTGTAAAAAGTGATTATAAACTCATCACGGTGAATAATTAGGATGATCGCAATGCACAAGGTAAGTGAGGAATGACTTTCTACCACTACAAACAGTTTAAAATGAACTAGTTCTGTTTTTCATGTTTTTAAGACAGTAAAAATCAGGTACAGCACCTTTAAGATCCAGACAAATTACCTTGAGGGCCCAAACTGTCACGTCCATGGTCCTGTAAGAAAAAATACATTATTATTTTTGTTCAAAGATTTGACTGATGTTGCCTAGTTTTATTAGTTGTGTCTCATTTACCCTCTCTTTGGTGTTTACACGAGACCACTCTTTTCTCTCCACTCTAAAAAACACAATCATATATTTTGTAATACAATATTCTACAAAGACAAACATTTAGGAGTACTGTGGTGCCGTTATCACTCTCTGGTCTGACCTGAGCTTGCTGGGGATGAAGCCCACCTCCTCTGCCTCATTTTGGGGGCTGACTCTTCGCGCCTGCCACCACTCCTCGTCCCCACAGTCCAACACGTGAAGCACATCCCCAAACCTGAAGCTCAGGGCCTGGCTCAGGAAGCCACAGTCTGCTGTCTTATCATAGTCAAAAAGAGCCCTGGGAAAGAATACACTTAGATTAGTTATTGTAAATACTGTATTGTGTCATTAGTACAGATCAAATGTTATCAACTTGTTCTCTATATCATTACACAGATTGATTATACCACATTTATATTTATTTTTTGTGATTTTTTTTTTAAAATTGTATATCCTAATCCTGAACCATCCTCGTGTTAACTTCTGCATGAAGACTACTCAATGTGTTTAAATTTTCCCCTAAATTAAGTTATTTGATTAATTCAATTTTTTGCACATGTATTCAGCACTAAAGCAGGACACTGTAATCCCTTAGCTCTCCCCTTCCCCCTACTCCAATAATAATAAACAACAATGATAATGGCGAACACATGACAAGGTCCAGATTGAGTTTGTACAAACATTGTGGGTAGTCCCCTCTTCTCCCTTCCCCCCATCCCAGCTGTCTCTATCCAAATCTCAGTTTCAAATTAGTCAGTTGTAGTTTTTACCAAAAAGCTGAGTTTCACAGCATTTTCACACTGACACCAAACCAAAAAGTGAAGGATGCTTAGAATACATTGTCCTCACATTAAATTTCTATTTTAGTGCTGTTTTATAGTAACATCCTCACACACTATGAAGTTGCGTAGCTCATTTAAAATTAATGAGAAAGGTGAAGTTTGCATTTATGTATTTTTAATGGCCGTGCCAACACGGGAGGCTAGCTCTATACTCACATTATACATCTTTGCACTAACTGCAGATCTTGTAGAAAAATATGTTCACAACATTAAAACTCCCTCGTAGAGTGTAAGAGTGTATAGTCAGATTCATAATTTAACATTAGCCCTGAAGGGAAATACTAAAACAGCTGCAGCTTGTATAACAACAACATGGTAACAGCAGCATGCAGCGTGTGATTAAATGTTCTTGAAACTGCTTTTTTGAAAGGCTCCAATGATCTGAGTTGTGTTAGTTAATGATTATGACTGTATGTTGTGATCGTTATACCTGATATAAAAGCCTCTCTTTGGGTTGCTCCGTAGTGTTGTGGTCCCAGAGCCCATACTGCTGTTCATTAGCTGTTCCCTCAAGTCGTGAATCTTGGCTTCAAAACGGCTGTACTCTGAAACACAACACTTACACTTACTACAGCAATAAGATAAGATATAAAGTCACTAATCATACATTGGTGAAAAATACCGGTTAAGTGCTGACCGCAAGAAGTAAGTGTTGTAAGTAAGTTGTACTACTCAGTGACATTTACTCAGTATAGACTCTATACTGAGTAAATGTCAATGTTATATACTATACTATACTCTATACTATAGAGTAAAGCATTGTCCATTATACAATGTTCTGTCCTTCCTAATGCAATAACTTCAAATTATAAATTAGATCTTACTCTTACTATTACGTTTACTTGAATAGTGCTTTCCCCAAATACTCTTACTCTTACTTGAGTAATTTCTTGGATCACTACTTTGTACTTCTACAGAAGTTTTATTATTTCTAAAGTAACATCAGTCTTACTTGATTATAATTTATGGCTACTCTACCCACCTCTGTCAAAAGGTGCATTTTGAATATAAAAAGTATTTACCATCTGGTCTGTACTGAGCGATTATTGTCACAGTCTGACCAGCGTTCTTGAGGGCCGCTGCTGCCTGCTCGTGTGTGGCCATGCGCAGGTCAACCCCATTCACCTGAAACACAGCAAACAGCAGTCAAACCAAAGGGCACTGCTAAAATGGCCGACATGTGAGAGAGAAGGAAGTCCTTACACTGAGGATCTGATCGCCCTTGTGCAGCTCTCCACTCAGGTCAGCCGGACCCCCTGCCAGGATGAAGGAGATGAAGATGCCCTCACCATCCTCCCCACCCACAATGTTGAACCCCAGACCTGTCGACCCTCGGTGGATCAAAACTCTCCGAGGCTCCCTGCGAAAACATAAGCTGAAAATAGGTCATAGTGTAAAAGCAAGTGTACATGGGAACTAAAAGGTTTATTGATCATTACTGACCTGGGGATATCATCGTCTCCCATCATACTGTGCAGCACCGGGGAGAAACGACTAGGTGAGGTGGGAGTGAGGGCTTGTGGGTAATCAGATCCTAGATAGTTTGGGTGACTGAGGTCTGTATCCATGTGGGAATACGCTAAGAATAAAGACAAATAATAATAGTTATTCATGAATACAATTGAACTTGACACTTGCTTTCATCTGTCTGTTTGTGTACTATTTGTACTTATTCCATTGAAAATATTCTTCAGGCTTCAAATGCATTTTTAATCGAATGTTTTTAAATACAGCCTTTTATCAAGCAAGTTACACATATAACTTCAGTGCTCTTTGATTGTTGAACCAAACCTTGAAAACCTTGAATTTATACAGTTATTTAAAAAAGAACATGGAACTGTTTCTGTCCAAAAGCCAGCCCTTTTGCACATGTTCTAAACACATGTGACTAAACCCCGAGGTGTAGTGCAGAGGTGTGCTTACTGCTGGTGAGGTCTGGAGGGTTGTAGGAGTTGGTTAGGAACAGGTTGTTGGGCTTGGCCACCCGGAGGTACACCACCTCGGCTGTGTTCTTCAGAGCCCCCACCGCATCCTCGTGCATCACATCCTCCAGACACACACTATTCACCTGTACAAGAACACATACACATATTTAATGAGTCCTTCATCCTGAAAAATGGTTTTGTGACATGATATGGGATTCCCATCACAGTTTCAACAATTATCCAAGGATAAATATGTGTCTTTTGTGAGATGCTGTAGACAACATTCTCTCAGTAATAATTATGTACTTCTAATTTAGTTGTTTTTTTCTAGTAAGTCTAAAATCAAAACATGAGTGAATGGAACCATGCATTAACAAATGAAGCCTGTTTACAGTTCTCACTCATTTCAGAAACATAAAAACGTTTGGTCATGTAGATGAGCTGGAGTGTTAACAATAGATCATAAAAGGCTTATGCTGGAAAGTCTTTGAATGGAGGAGATACTACTACACCCTTAAGAAAGCCAGCACTTATTAAAATGAGCTGTTCTGACTTAAAGAACAGACTGCATTGCACTACACATTTTCACCCACCAGATGGCAGTAATGCTAATTTAATTTCAAATATGGCTTCCAGACAGTTTGATCCAATCCCACTCATTTATTAACATATTAATGAAAGCAGTTCCATGCCATGAAAGCTGCATTTATTTCTCTTGGCTCTGTGCTTAAACACACTGAGCTTGTGTGCAGAGCGCGAGAGACTGAGGCTGTGTCATGTGACTATATGAATATTGTGTGGGTGCATTTCTGTACTGGAGCATTACACATAGGAGACTGACCGCTAAGATCTTATCCCCGATCTGCAAGCGGCCATCTTTATGAGCCGCTCCGCCCTCAATGATCTTGGTGACATAGATGCTGTTATCCCCAGGTATGTGCTGGTTGCCCACCCCTCCGGCGATGCTGAAACCTAAGCCTGTGAACAAAGAGCCAGAGCAGAGGGTAAGCAAAGTAGGTATAGGTTCATATAGAGCAGATTTAGAAAATAGGATTTAGTTGCATTTAAAGGTGCATTCTGTAACTTTTCTACTGGGGTGGGTCCGCCATGGTGGAGAAGATATTGCTTTGCCTTGAATGTTGTGTAATGTATTAAATGTATTCAATATTGCTCAAAAATACATTAAAATACATGCATTCTTACTATGGGTGGTTCACCTCTACACAAATCTGACCTGTAACTTGGCCTGGTGTCGTTACCTGCTTGTCCCCATAGATTTAGATAAGAATAATCTCATACTCTGTTATATTCCAGGTAAAGATGCTCTTGGTTTCCTGTTTGAGGAGTTTTTCCCTTTCAAAAGATGTAATATTTTGTTTGAAATTGTTAATCACTATATCCCGACGACACTTACCTTTGGGGCCTTTGATGAGTTTGATTTCGGTCACTTTTTCTGCCGCAGGTTTCCTCCGAAGAACATAGAGGCGGACTATAGCACCTGCCTCCTTCAGAGCCTCCACCGCCTGGCTGTGTGTCACCTCTCGTACATCCACATCATTCACAAATAGGATGCAGTCATTCACACTGCAGAGAGACAGAGGCAGGCAGGGAGTCAGCAAAAACAACAAGTTTGTTTTCATTTAAAGAAAATGAATGTAATACATCGCCACAGGAGGCTAGAAGCACTCAATTTGCAACAGTAGCTCTGTCATGGATATAGTTTCACCATAGACATCCTGCCTCCTCTCACACAGTCCGAGAAACCACTGCTCAGGTTATATTAGGTTATGACAGTGAGTATAGCCCAGGTGTGTGAGAGGTGGGAAACAATAATGAACTGGAAAACAACCTTAGGTATCACAGCTGCCATGAGCAGCCACACAACTAGTCCACAGCACCACACATCACCACACACACACACCGCCAACTGGTATGATTCATAAGAAGAGTGAGGGACGATAGCAGTGGCGAAGAGAAAACTGTTGATGTTTTATAAGCTGAATATTTCTGTGTATTTTGGTTAATCGTTTTTACACTGATTTGGTGAGAGCATTTCTAGGTTGTGGTCTTCTAGAATTTGATGATTTCATAATTTTACATGTAGGTCAGGGGCATGGACTGTATAAGAAGGTGGGCTAAGTAACTGTGATGTCACCCATAGTGTTCGGTTCCAGCCAAATGAATCTCGGCGAGTTATATGTGCGAATTTAGAGCCGAGTTCCATATTTTAAATTCCGACCACGAGTATCATAGCAACCATAGAGCCAATCTGGAGCGAGGCTGTTGAAGGTAATGCCTCTTCCTGCCTGCACCACTGGTTTAGCAGGGGGCAAGAACTTAGCAACGGGAGCGACCTCGGGGAAAGAAGGCGCCTCATTGGTCTGTTATTAATGTTCATATCTTGATTTACGGACAAACTTCCTAAATAAATATACCAGGATCATGTAGTGCGGATTAATATGAACATTTTAAAACCAAAATGACAAGCCTGATATCATCTTATTTTGACATTGACATTTGATGTTGTGGGGTTGAATAATGGCACCACAATCTGAAGCTATTGTTAAAAATAATTTCAGTTTTGCTGACAAAAAAGGTGTCAAACTTTGTGTGAGTTTTTGTTGCATTTGTTAAACATCAAATTCTGAATTTTGAGCTAGAATTCTGACCTGTCCTCCAGCTCAATGTTAAACTATAGGGATTATAGAAAGTAGAGACGTCAGGTGAACACAGCCCATTGACACGTATGCATGAGAGTGTACCTGAGCCTGCCATCCTGAGCTGCCGCCCCCCCCGGGATGATTTTGGTGATGAAGATGCTGGGGTCATCGCCCACATGGGGGTTGTCTGTCCCCCCTGCTATACTGAAGCCAAGGCCTGAGTTTCCCTATCACAGAAAACAGGCATGTATTTATTAAAGACATGTTAACAAAATTATGCCACATTTTGTTGCTCCAGATTGCAGACTCACCCTCTCCAGTGTGATCTCCTCATATTCAATTTCACCTTCTGTCCCATTTACCTGTAGAACAAAAAGTCTTAATGGCTATTCTGAAAACAAAACATAATTTTTCAACATAATATTTTTAACAATTTCTGTTGTTAACTAAAAAAAAAATATCTAAACTAAACTGATCTGATTTTAACCTGAAATACAACTGCACAAATGTATTAAAAAACTAGCACCAAATTTAGCATAAAAGGTTGCCCACTCTCTTTCCCAGTGTCTAATTTGCCTTCTGCCTTCACATCAGCTATACCTCTGCAATTAAAATAAGTCCCAGAGGAGGAGAAGAAGCTAAGAAAACTTCAGACAAACGCTTTTTTGGTTGACCTAGAAAACAAACTTTAGTAGTGATGTAGCGGTGCAATAAAACTGATCAGAGAGTCGACTTTTTATTGAGGAGGCACTGCATTTTTGAATCTACATATACATACAAATTATGTGTCTGAAGCAAGGTGGAACTACAATAATGCATTTTCTGTCTTTATGTTAAATCACTTTGTATAAAACTACAGACTGAATAAAGATTGCTATTGCAGTTGTCTGATAAAGCACAATTATATGGATCATATTAATATAATGAAAGTGTGATTAGGCCTTATACTCACATATGGAGAGCCGTCAAGTGTGTCAGTGTTCACCACCACAGGAGGAGTGTTTCCCTGGAGACATAGACAGAGGAGAAAAGTTATTAAGAAATAATCGCTTTGAAATGGGGTTATTGTTGCAGTGTATCTCAAAGACGTCCCGGCCAGCAGCAACAGCCATGGAAGCTTGTATTGTAATTACAGTGCTCTCCCTGCTATGAAAAAATGTTAGAATATACATCCATGAAAAGTAGGGTGACTGTCTGTGCTTCTTTTGGTTTTCCTGCACAGCCATTTAGGCCCCTGTCCCACGTCCCACTAATTGAGAGAATGTCCCATTTTTTATTGTTATCTTGTGAATTATAAAAACTTAGATTTACATACATAATCACATTTTTATTGCAAAGAAATCATAACATTTTGGGTGCACTATTGGTATTTAGAGCTGGCATTGCTATTCCAATCTCTCTGTGTGTTATGATTGATAAAAAGTTAAAATCATATGGTGTTATTGCAATTATTATCAATTAACTTAAATTTCCTGAGTCTGTCCCTGTCCCACTACATTCAGCATGTCCCACCTTTTCTACAATTTGAGGTGCTTACCCTAATAAAGAGCAGACACAGAGCTAACATAATTTATATGGTTTGATCACATTTAGGTACAACTACAGGTTCGATTGCAAAATAGTGTAGCTCGTTTGATCAATATGACATACAACCACCCCTCACCACCCACCACATTCACATCAACAGCACTGTGGCAGTCTCCTCACACTTGAGCAAAAGATCGTGAAAGTGTAAGTCGGTGACAGACAGTTTGATGATTAAACAGTCAGAACAAAGCAACTTGTCTATGAAGGAACTGATGTGTTTTGACAATGTAGTTTGCAGCCATATTTTATCGTTGATGGATTGTACAGTTACACAAAAGCCACACACAATGATATCCGAAACATAGATGTTCATTTACAATACTCAACATCAGCTGTTTGGGTCAACATAACGGCAACATTAACATAAACAATTTTGCATGAAAGAGGTCCTCTGCATCCTGTTGTGTCAGTAACAGATAAAAGGGTTTCCAAATATAAAAACCTGAAATGTAGAAACAATATAAGGGCATAGAAAGGGAAGTATATAGTGAAAATATAAAACAATGCAGAGATATACAATGTAATGAACAGCTGCTGTAAATGGCGGTAAAATGTGCTGTGAGCAAAAAACAAGTTTGGCAACAATTGGTTCTGCTTAGACTATTCATGGGGTTTCATCTTAAATGCAGCTTTTTTAATTAAAAAGATATATTTTGTTTTAAATAGTTACATTTATTTTATCATTCTGACACCCTTGGATATCAGTAGTAAGCATAGGTCACAATTTGAAATTTAGCATGATTCCTGTACAATAAGTAGTTTATATCTTTAAAAAGTTGTGTGAAGTTCACACTTCATAGGTAAAATCACCCGTCACTCAATAAGAGGGGTTGATCAGAAAAGCAGACTGCATTAAAATGAGCTAGCTTTCCAGATTGACTGATTATATCTGATGATCTGCCAATCTAGTCAGATTAGAATACCATTTTGTATGGTCATAATTTCACATACAACAATGTCTTTTGCGATGGACAGTTATGGTTGTCTTTAAATACAAAATAAAGACCGGCAAAATGTCACAAACATGGGTTCATGTCATCAGCAGTTTAGATTGTTACATTGAGAAAACATCTATTCTCAACCCATTAACCAGTATTACCTGATTATAAATGTATATAAATGTACTTTATAACAACTGCACCTTAATAAAGCATGAAGAAAAAATGATTAATAATGAACAATAGTTCATTAAGAATGACTCAGGCTTAGTAACTACTTCATTTATACCCTTGCCTAACCCAACTCCAAACCCTAACCCCTTAATTAAGTAGTTACTAAGTCTATCATCCTTAATAAACAATTGTGAACAATTGCTTTCTTAAGGCTGTAAATAGCGTAGTTATTATAAAGTGGTACCAAATGTCCTTGTGCCAAGCCTTGTTACAATACTGCACAACACTGTCCAATGAACCACGCCGCTGAACATTACGTCAAATTCATCCTTATCTGGAGACTGAAATAATGAGTATAGCCAGCAGAAATCTAAGCCCGGTGCCAGGCAATTTTCCTGCAGTGATTTTGACAAAGCCCCTCTCACTCTCTCCTCCTCTCTGCTCTGTCAAGTCATTGGACATCAGGCTTGTTAGGATTTACTGTGTTTGGCTGCCATCGCCCACCTATATTTTAACACCAACCTATTCAGCTAACTGGCCTCACTGTTGTGTTTTTACAGGCTGCACTCACATCCAGGCCACTCCTTATAATGTACACCGTGCTTTAACACTCTGCATTAACAGAGTGTTAAATGTCACACAAACTTTTATTTACTTGTGTTTATGGACATGCTCAGGTATATGTGCAAAAATATGCAGCTGAAACAGAGGTTCATAAGCCAGGATGTTTTGGATGGTGGTCCCAAGTCCTGAAAAGCAGTGGGAGGCAGGGCATCTGAAGTAACCAGGGGTGGAAAGTAAATAGTTTCAAATACTCATGTTACTTTAATTAAGTAGATTTTTAAACCTGTACGTGTAATACCATGTGATTCTAACTATGTCACCTATGTTACTTTTAGCATAATATATTATACTAAAACTATGTTAAGAAGTGACTAGTACTTTCAGTATTTTTCAGTATTTTATAATTTTTTTTTATGTGTACTTTTTACTTTTAAGTAAAGTAAAAAGTACTGCTGGAAAGGCCTATTGCAAATCAATATGCAAATCTTTGCTCACTAGTACACTGAAATTTGATTATGTAAAATAGTCAACAAAAAAAAAGGTGGGTAAATCTGGCTCAGTTAGAACTTGAGTCACACAATAGTATCAAAATTGTTTGGCAAAATAAAACATTCAGCAGATAAGTCATTAATATACAGAAAGAGCTACAAATTTTGCAAAATGAGTTGTCCTATTTTTAGATGTATGCCGCAACTACAGTTTAGTCCACAAGATAAAAATGTTTGTATAACACCAGCCACCTTTTTATTCATGCTATAAACGTGCTCTCTTAGCCTGCAGCATTGATTGTTAAACTGTTACTGTTAGAGGAAAAAAATGCCAATATCATTAAGAAGAAGGAAGGAGCTGAGCTGGACACTGCCCAAAGGCTGCATTAGTGTCCGCACACCTCACAGGGCAGCTGGGGAGGACAGAAACACATAAAAGCTACCCACAACATGAAAACTATATACTCTGTGGAATATATGCAAAGTCCAACTGCTCAGCTTTGTCAGCAGCTTTGGGGCAGCAGTGGTGAATTTAGATGGATGCTGCAATAGAGAGAGCGTAAACAGTAGCTTGACCTCTACCTCTGGGTTTACTGTGCAATTTGGAGCATGGGAGGCAAGACTTTGGTACATTGTGTGAGAGGAAAGTGCAATTTAGTGAGTCAGCTCAGATCACAGATGATTTTGTAACAGGAAACCAAACTTAATGTGTTTGTGTGGAGAAGGAAAAGAGGTTAATTCTCCTCTCAATTCAAGCACAATGCGCACATAATTTGTTTCCTATTGAATCATGGGTAATTTGGAGGAGTGCATGGGAAGATTATAGCCTGTGTTGTGAGGTCATTTACTGTTTGTTGGAGAGAAACTCGATTTGGAGATTAAGGCCAGATACGCATCTCTTCCCAAACATGAAGCTACAGCGACATCTGATTAGCATTTGTGAATTTAATTTCATACATATGATTACCCAGGCACTCTGTAATCACTTTTAAACCAAACAATTCAAGGATTTGCGAACATTAAATCAATGTACCTGAGACTCACATTAAAATGTCAAATTGTGCATACCCGCTTATAAAGTCGTCGTTTCTTGGCTTTCCGTACGTTTTCGAAAAAGCGGGAGCCCATCTTTTTGGCATACCACACGGACATGAACATTGTGCCAGAATATTGACATTTGAAATTAGCTTAAAATCCAAAAAATAAACACACGCTGTTTATTATGTATCAGTATTCAAAAAATTCAAATCCATCACGGCTTTTGACTTCAGATAGTCACAAATGCAAACAGCATATCATTTTCAGTTAAAGGAGCAAGAAGGCCATAGAGGAAAACAAAGAAACAACAAAAAAAAAAGTAAAATCCCAAATGGCAGATGAGGCAGGCAGTGC
>KN476655.1:5859-32033 GCA_000787095.1 Periophthalmodon schlosseri
AAGGACCAGGGGTCTCATTTATAAAACCGTACGTGGAACTCAGACTAAAAGAGTACAAAACCCAAACTTCACATACATAGAAAAATACTAGGATTTATAAAACCCTCCATATGCACTTCAGCAGGTCATTTCATCCTCATAGATCATGCCTGGAGCAGAAACCTGCGCACGTCACACCTCTGTAACGCATCTCTTTGACCATAAAAGGATAATGCAAAGTGAGTTCTGAATGAGATTTACCTAAACATGAGTTGCGAGTTTGATTGACACATGGGGGGGCAAAAGACGGAGGGGCTCAAGGGAAGGCGCTGCAGCAGAGGACACAGGCGCGTGGAACTTTAGGGAAAAGTGAACTCTGCTTCTCTAACATTTAACAAATATGGCCAATTGTCCTGTCATTAAATGTTTGAACACAACGGTTTGGATGAAGTAGTTCTTAGGGGGACAGTGGAGACGCACACCGCCATGACCCACAGGTCCGCTTCCGAGAGGAGCAGTGGAGCCGTGTGTGTGGGTGTGTGTGGGTGTGTGTGGGTGTGTGTGGGTGTGTGTGGGTGTGTGTGGGTGTGTGTGGGTGTGTGTGGGTGTGTGTGTGTGAGGAAGTGCAGAAGGCCCGCACACACCCTTCCAGTCGTCATCGGAGTTTGGAATTCTGATCTCAGAATGACATAATCTCAGAGTTAAACATCGGATGCACGTTCCAGTTCCAAAACCAGTGACCACCAGTATATTACAGTAAAGACTCAATCAAATAATAAAAGCTAGGAAAGTGCTCAAATATGCTAAAATGCGGATCCAATTAGGTTTATTTAGTAACGCGGACATTGTTACTATATTAGCAGTTAGTAGAGCAACGTCTGAGAGTGAATTTCTGATTTTGTTGAAATTAGCTCTGTGTTCATATTAGCAACATTAGCATAACAGTGCATTTATAACTGCGAAGGCTCAATGGCTGTGCAGGAGCAGGTTCACAGACAGATCAACTAAAGGAAATGTTCAAATGGGAAAAAGCAATAAACACAGAAAAATTACAACTTTACTACAGGGTCTTGCTAAAGATAAACATTTGTATTGACATTGGCAAAAATCAGTTATTAGCCACAATAGTTAGACAAATATCAGATATCTGTATCGGCCTGTATCTGGACCATCTTTTAATTGGGGTTTTGAACGTAGCCCAGTCTGTTCTCACACTCATTAGTCACTGAACCCCTTGAACCCATCTCCAGCCCCCCACCCCTCTCCCCTGGTCCAATCTGACCCAGTTTCTGATACAGTATCTTTATTGAAAATGACAGAACAAAGGCAGTGCCACATCCTATCCAAATTTTGTATGCTTAAAAATTACTTCATCGAACAGTTCTTGTCTGCTGTTGTTTGTATTACCCATTTTAGCCCAACACTCATAAATCATAAATATTGACCCTAAACGTGAGTAAGTGTGATTGCAGACAGTGAATCCCCATAGACGGTGTTAGCCCTGATCTGATGGTGTGAGGCTTTTAGATTCAGAACATCCTCCCATTTGAGAGTCTGAGTGTCTTGTCCTGTCATTCTTTATCTTTCCATACTACTACTCTGTCTACAATACATCAAATACGTGATCCCCCACTATCGGCCCATAGTAGCAGTATCAGGTGAAAGGCTTGTTATTGTGCGGGCCGACAGCGTGTCAGACAGAGATCTGAATCATCGATTGGTTTGGTCCCAGATCTGACACGGCCGTTCGATGAAGCTGTTTTGGCAGAGGCTCATGCTCCTCTCTCCTGTCCACACACACTTTATTTACACTATACAATCAGCCAAAACATTAATATTAAAGGAACTCTATCTAGCCTGAGATCTTACTGTTTTAAAAAGGTGTTACTATCACAACTGAACCTGAGTTGCCAGTGTCTTAACCTGCATACAGAGGACACATATGAGTTTAGACATTGGGACTGGCAGCCCAAATGAGAGATTCATTTAGATTTAGATTTAAAAAATAAAACATATAATACATTTTACAATAGGATGTGATGGTTACCAAACGCCCTCAAGGGGCTTAACATGTGCTAACCTCCATATAAGATGCATATGTTAAGTTCTAATAAAACAATACAATAATATTTGTATGTGAGATGATGAGATGCATCAATCAATACAGAGATAAATGGCAAAATCAAAAAAATGCCATACGAAAAAGTGTTTTTCAGAAGCACATATATGTTTTAAACGAACATTGTGAAAGGAGGGCAGGCTGTTCCATATTTTAATCGTATCTGGGCTGGGGAACAAAGAGGTCATGTTTATGAAATGTATAATCAAAATCTTGCATACTGTTCCATTGTCCCCGTGTATTCTCTTTCAAACTCTCCTTTAATTTCAGATATTTGAGCTAAAATTGGTAAATTGGTACATTTTATTTAATTTTTTGCAAAACAGAAATGTTAATGAGTGAACTTGACTACATCTTAACATCAATAATGATGTAAATATCGTCAAATATGGATTACTGGCCACAACAGTCGTTGCTTTCAGCTGAAAAAAAAAATCCATATCAGTCAATGTTAAGATTCAGTTCACAGTGCATATTTGAAACGTGTCCTATAGCTTATGAGAGGAGACTGAAATATGAACTGCTAAACTAATACAAGAATCACATGCATTACAGAGGTTGAAATTACAGGGTGAGTAGGTTTTAAAAATAACATGGGATATTTTCTATTTTTTCTAGGAATATAGTTGGATCTTTTCCGATTTTCAAATTGCGACCATACAAATTGCGTTTTTGATTTTGCAGTTAGCTATGTTGAGGACATGTGAAATTATGTTATTCATTTTACCATTTGTTTGTGAGTTTTTACAAAATATATTCCCAGATTATTTGCTATTCTAACCTGTTTGTCCTCTCTCTCTTTGCAGACATGTTTTCGTGAAGCTCTTCGGCTGGTCCTCCTCTCTCCCTCTGCTTCTCCTTTGCTCCACCATGCCCGCCCTTCGCTCTCCCCCCGTCGCGCTGCTCTCTCTCCCCCTCGTACTTCTGCTCCTGCCCTGCACCTCCTCGGTCCCTCTTTCCTCCTCTGTGGCAGACCCTGGTGGCAGAACTGTGTATCGCGCCTCAGACACCTCCTTCACTCACCTCACCGTCCACTCCAGAACCGGTGAAGTTTATGTTGGTGCGGTGAATCGGGTGCTCAAGCTCTCGACCAATCTGACTCTGCAGAGAAGTCACATGACCGGCCCAGTAGAGGACAACAACAAGTGCTACCCCCCTCCCAGCGTCAGAGCGTGTGCACACAGGTAAAATTTACCATATCCAGAAGTTCTCCTCTCTAGACCTTTTATCTTCCTCCAACTCTAACCAGTGTCTAAACCACCCCATACTGCAAAAAGTCTGCTTATTTATGAAAGTTTTAATTTTTTCAATTTTTTTTCACAAGACGTTTGCTTCCCTTTATTGCACTGTATGAAACTATGCAAATCATCATGTTGTGGGTTAAAACATAAAATTTGAAGCCTAAGCTTTAAAATGAATCCTTAGCTTCATGATTTTTTTTCCTGTCTTCCATAAGTAACTCAAAATTATTGTTTTTATGGCTTTGTTTACAAATATGCTGTTTTAACATGGGGATATAGTGCGTCAGATTTGAATGCCCACAGAAACACTGCTTGAAGTTTTCTTTTGTTTCTTGCTCCAACCAATCAAACTCAGAGATCTTTATGATTATGGGGAAAGGGGCTAAAAGTGGGCAATTTAAAAAAAAAAAAACAACATGTTTTTTTTTTTAATTCATTTGGTTGCAGTGAAATGAAACATTGAAGTAAAAAATATTTTCATCTTGTTTTTAAAAGAGGGTGTTAAAAAAATAGATTATAATGGATGTCAATGGATACACACATTTCCGAAACACGCCCCATATTTAAAACTTCTCACATTGCCAGAATTTATTGGGATGGGATCCATATATGTTCACGTGTGAATTTTCATGGCAATCGAACAACCACAGCCAAAGTTATCACTATAATTGCACCCTCAGGTACACATATTTCTATATAAGGACATGTGAGCCTCTGATTCAAATCAGACACACAGAAACACTATTTGAAATATCTCCCAACTCAAACTATTCAGACTTGAAGAGGCTCTCCCAACCAACACATCTAAACAATTTTTGGTGGCAGTTTATAGGCCCCAATTGTTCAAAGATTGCTATTTTTCATATAGGGTCACAATAGAAGTGATGGAGGAGGGGCTAAAAGTTGGTACATTTCACCTTGATTTTTAGAATAGGGGTCAAAAAATGTGTTTATAATGGAAGTCAATGGAAACTCACACATGTCTAAAAACCTGTAAAAAAACACATCTGTTTGAATGTTTGTAGAGTTATTTATTTTGTTGTTTTCAGAGGGCATTTAATTACTTAAACAATTCCAGGCCTTTTTAATATCTACAAAAATTCAAATTGAATTTTAACTTGATTTATCTCGCTGAGCTGCATCTGATTTTATTTACAAATAAAATTAAACTCTTAAAATTATGCTCTCACTCAACCCTAATTGCTCCTGTCTGCATCTTTTGGTTTAGACCTTTTTTTAGTCCAGACTCTGACCCGATTTTGTCTGTTTCAGGTTGGACTGGTCTGATAATGTGAATAAACTCCTGTTGGTGGACTACAGCGGGGACAGGCTGGTAGCGTGCGGATCCATATGGCAGGGTGTATGCCAGTTTCTTCGCTTGGACGATCTTTTCAAACTGGGAGAACCACACCACCGGAAAGAGCACTATCTCTCTGGAGCCCGCGAGGCTGATGGGATGGCAGGTAAAATCAGCTACATCTGTTTATTTAAAGTGTGCAGTAACCAATTAGGTTTCAGGTGACATCAGTGGATTTTTTTGTCTTAAAAATGTGGAAAAACAGGGCTAAATTAATAGGGTTGCCATAATATTGGAAATACTAATTGAAACTAGATACTCATTTGAGCAAGTGTTTATACTGTAGAAAAATCAAGTCAAAATTTGAGCTTTTGTATGCATTTGAGCTTTATCGGAACAAATATATGACCTCATGAAAGTCATTATTATTTAGTGTTGTAAATTACATTCAGTTACTAAAAAGGTAGCATTTTTATCTTCATGTGGTATCGTAATCGGTATCGACTATTGAGGCACTTCCTTAGTATTGAAATTGAGTTTTTTTAGTATCGTGACAACACTGCTAGTTAATTTTAAGCAGTTTGCCGTGGTCCAAAGTTATTCCTCACTTACCTTATGCATACCAAGCATCCTAATTATTCAAAGTTCTGAGTTCATTATAAGCACTTTTCAATACTTTTAGAGGCCAGAGGAGAGTTCCCCTCATAGTAAAGCTAACAACAACTAGTATGCTAACCACGCCCTTCCTGATTATCAGAATATAAAACTCTATAGCACAAATTCAGGGCAACGTACCTGGCTCTAAGAATGTCTCTTCCCCATTTTCACTGCATTCCATCATAACAAAGCCCCTCTATGGTTGAAAATACAAAAAAAAAAAAAAATTAAATACTGTCATGGGCAGTGTTCATATTTGCCTGTTATGTGAAAACACTGTGATGGAGGTGGAAGAATCCTCCTCTTGCCTACATAGCATTAATTAGGAGGTTGTTTTTTAAAATGTTCTTGCTTCACTCCTCACTTGAATGCTTCATTTTGCCTACCCAGCTCTCTCCTCTCAGACGGAGTAGATTAAACCGCTAGATCATCTGTTTTCTGCTCGCGTCAGTTTGACTAAGCTCTTTGTAGTTTTTGATCCAATCGTCACTCTCACGTCTAAATATTTACGCCGTTTGCAGAGAAAAGGGCGTTTCGGCAGATTTTGGATCAAAATCACAATGGACCACATGACGAAGATGGACAAGAATGACAGAAGTGGGCCTAACTAAGACTGTCAAAAAGGATAACGTATTCACTTTACAGAGGGATGGGGAACAAGCAGCTTTCAATCCTACAACAATCATTTCTTAGAAAAATTTCAGTTAAAAAACAAATTTCAAGTTTTATTAAAGTTTAAATTGAACTTTCATAATTATACTGTTTTTAATTTGCGTCACAAATTCATAGTCACGTCTGATATTTCTTTTTCTGTGTATAGCGGTTGCTGGACATGGCTCTAGACAGTAGTGAAAGTGTGAGGATTTAAACCAGGGCCAAATCTATTAAAATTCTCAGCAGAATCTCCACGGGCCTTCCCTCCAGGTTCATGTTTCTCTGTGGGACCAATCTGCTCCTCTGTAGAAGGAACAGGAGAGGCCAGATCCCTTTTACATGACCCTTCACTGTTCGTTAACCGCAGAAAAATGCATGATTAGCAACCCTGTACCCAAATCTGATCTGGCAGCCATTTTATTTTTTTCCATTATTTTCTTAGTGTTATTGGCAGTGGTGCATTGGTGGAAACGTTCATGCTCGAGCGCTTACTGTTGTTATTAAGTCCCAATATGAAGGTGGTTGTGTCAGGAAGGGCATCCAGCTTAAAAGCCTACATATGAATAACGATAGTGCGCAAAACATTTTAAATATGTACATGGGTTGGTGTTTGCGTTTGTAAGGAAAAGCTTTGGAAGTACAAAACTAACATTTTTAACATAATACCTCATAAATATCTGCCTGATATTCATGGGTTTCAGAGTGATAAAATATTAGCTGTTGCCATAGCAATTAACAAGTCAAAACTCTAAATTCTAACAATTATCTTCATGGTTAAAGTGCTCAAAATGACACCAATAAACAGGAAGCTGAAATGCATGATTAAAAGTGGCTTATTGTCTAATTTGTTTTAAAACCTCTTTTGGCTATCAAGCTGGAGTTAACCTCTCTTTTTCTTATCCCCCAGGTGTGGTTGTGGGCGATGAGGACCTGACCTCTGACCCCCGTAGGAAGAGGCCGGTAAAAGGTGGGAGTCGACTGTTCATCGGAGCCGCGATCGACGGGAAGTCTGAATACTTCCCCACACTGTCCAGTCGCAAGCTAGTGTCGGACGAGGAGAGCGTCAACATGTTCTCCCTGGTCTATCAGGACGAGTTTGTCTCCTCTCAGATCAAAATCCCATCCGACACCTTGTCCCTGTACCCCGCCTTTGATATCTACTACGTCTACGGCTTCTCCAGTCGCTCCTACGTTTATTTCTTGACGCTCCAGCTAGACACGCAGCTGACACAGATGGACGCCGGAGGGGAGAAGTTCTTTACCTCCAAGATCGTCCGAATGTGCTCCAACGACACAGAGTTCTATTCCTACGTGGAGTTTCCGCTGGGCTGCACCAAGGACGGGGTGGAGTACAGGCTGGTGCAGGCCGCGTTCAAACAGAAGCCAGGGAGGAAGCTGGCTCAGGCACTGGGGCTGAGGGAAGACGACGACGTGCTGTTTGTGGTCTTTTCACAGGTCAGAATTTTGAATACGTTTATATATACTGGCTAGGTTTGTCGAAAGTATGGAGACCCAGATACTAATTGTTCGTACTCAAACTAGTACTGATACTGAAAAAGTCACATTGGACAAAATTTAACCTTTCCTGATTAGTTTTAGAATGATCTTGAGCTTTGTAAGTACTAGTATGAGGCCGCATGGTAATATATAAGACACCACTATTATTTTGTGTTAAAAATGGCATTCTATTGTCTAAAAAAAATGAATTTTTTTATTATTATTGTGGTATTGAAATCATTATTGAGTATCAAGCCTTTTCTTTAATATTGAAAAAGATTTAGAAAATATAGTATTGTGGCAACGAAAGTTATGTTTGTAACTACATTTCTCTGAATCCCAGAACACCGCCAGAATGTTCACTGCACATGTGCAAAGGGACAGCACTTTCAGCTTTCTAATATTCCACATACTTGTAGTAGGGCTGTGCAATTAGTTGAAATTTAACCACGATTACAGTTATATTATTTACAATTGCTATGACATTGTTGCTCTTTTATAAAACTGGTGTGACAAAAAAAAGGTACAAAACTGATCCTCTAATCAACACTGGCTTTTAAAACATGAATGACAAAACATTATTAGTGAATGATAGCTAGATGTCTTGTACTAGATGACTTCTGACTAATTTTCTGATTGTTGTCTGATTGAAGCAAAATAATCATGGTAGTAATTTTCTTTTCCCCTTTTTGAGCAGCTCTAAATAGTCGTCAGTAGAGATGTAACTGTAATTATGCTGACAGTATTTTGATATTATTGACTTATCATTGCATTCAAATATTAGCCATATCAGATTGTAAGCTCTAAGACTAAAATGCAAAGAGAACTACATTATCCATGGTCTTTTGCTTTCAGTGCAGACAACAGTAAGTAACTATTAGCTGTAGTCTTTATGGTCTCAGTCTGGTGTTAGTTCTGGTCCTAACCCTGGTCTCGGTCTGGTCTTTAGGGTCAGAAGAACCGGTCTAACCCTCCCAGAGAGACGGTCCTGTGCCTGTTCACACTCCACGACATCAACCTGGCCATGAGGGAGAGGATTCGCTCCTGTTACAGAGGGGAGGGGCGCCTCTCTCTGCCCTGGCTGCTCAACAAGGAGCTACCATGTATACACACGGTGAGTACTACACAATACTGAACAAGTACCGCTTTATACTGAAGAATACTCGCCAAGAAGCTACCATGTATTAAATTTAGATTAGATTTACTCTAGTATTTCTTTGTTAACATTGGTGTGTAGAGTAGCCAAATATTGTAGCCAAGTAAAAGTACTGATTCATCAAAATATTACTCAAGCAGAAGCACAAAAGTAAGAGTAAAAGTATGGTGTTGTAAAATTACTGTACTGTACTTGTGAAGTACAAGTAACCATCTTTGTATGTTAACCATCAGCAAACACCAGAACAGTATAATCAGTAAGCAGTCTGAAATGACTATTTTGAGGGATAAAAACCCACTTTTTAACCTGAATGCTTTTGGCTGATGGAACACCTTCCCAAATTTTAACCAAAACAGTCAAATTTTTCACAGCTAAAAAATGACACATAAAAGCCTGGATAATGTCATAATGTTATTTCTGGACGCTGATCTGAGGAGAGTGTGGCAGTTGCTCCAGCTCCTGTTTTTAGTCACTTTTCTCTGCTCCTGTTTTGGCACAAGTTTGTTTCTCCCATTTGGACCTACCCCAGTGTGCTAGTGCTGTGTGCGATAGTGTTTAGTGTGCATGTGTGTATAATGTGTGTGTATAATGCATGTGTGCGTATGTGTGTGTATATAATGTGTGTGTGAGGGACTTTCCCCTGAGCTCAGTAATAACAGACTGGTTCCACTGCAGCACGTGCTCTACTCTGTCATTAAACTAACTCCACTAAGGGCATACCAAAACAGACCAAAATAGAGAAACACTGGAGACCCAAACGCACTGTTAGAACTGTAAAAGACACAAAGCGCTATCACGTTGTTAGGCCATTCAACTCATCTTTATTTAAAAAGCACATGTTATACAAAACAGCAATTCAATGGGCATATTAGTTTAGGGCTGCAACTGCTTTTTAAGTTTTGTATGTTTTGTAAGTGGACAGTGGTGGCTAAAATCCAGATTACGGATTGAGAAATTGCCAATATGTCTATTATATTAAAGGTTGAAATATGGTGACTGTAGGCTGATATTTATGAATAAAATGTATTATTCTTGAAAATCAGAAATTGTTTACTCTTTTTTGACATTTGATTTAATATTGCACTGTCTTTGTTATAACACACATACAAAGTCTTTTTTGTATGTGCTTTAGAGTCTGTGAGGTCCAAATAACAACTCCTACAACTATTATCAAAATACTGGTCAAAGTAAAGCGTGGACCATTAGGAGAAGCTATAGTAACATATTTGTGGGTAAAATTACACCAAGAGTCAAGTGTAGTGATAAAATCTAAATTCATTTATAATTTATTTTTTGCCTTATTGCATACTGCTAATCGAAACCTACCTGAGTTGTATCTACTCTGCCTACAGTCATCTACTGTACTTACAGTCATTAAACTAACCCAAATCACACACAAAAAACAGTTTGAATTACTGTAGACTGAAACAGACTGGAACTAGATGTAAGCCCAGGAGCTGACTCTGCACATTGTGTTGTCATAAAATTAAAGCTCATTGCCAACTGCAGCAGAAATCTACTGAATGGGCCACTGCAGCATTTATTTCACTGCTTTAATTGTAAATGTAAAATGATTTAAGTTAAACAGATTGCTCAAACTAAAATGCTAAGTAAAAAGTAAATGACAAAACTAGAAAGCTCAGGTTCAGTTTACCATAGTTATATATTTGGTGTAATAACAGCCTGTACTTTACCCTCAGCAGAGCCACAGAGAGCACCGCCAACCTTCAGACTCACATCTTTGTTTTCCTTTGCCCTAAATTTTATCTGTAACTTTAGCTCGTTTTGGTTGGGAAAAAATGTGGAAACTTTATCCAAACAGCAGAGGATTGTGGGAGTTGTAGTGCCTGGACTGCAAAATGGTAGAATGACCGTGCAGTTCCTTGGTGGCAAAATCTGTGTGATTTCAACAATGAACATTTCTATCCAGATACCCAGTTATTGTTATGCTGGTGCCCTATAACCCAACTCCAATCACATGACAGCTTATCTAAACTTCTTATATTTGGATTTATGTCGTATGCATAAGATTAAACTAAATGCTTTAAGTGCATATGGCAGGTTTTCATGTTTTTCAAATTATGACTTGTTTATGTGGTAAATATAGTGTCATAGTTTTACATCAATTAAGTGGCAGTTTGTGGAGAAAAAAGTTGACCAGAAAAGTGCCAAATGTCCTACCTGCTGCCTATGTCCAACTAGGAAATACAATTGTAAACTTCACCAAAAAAAAAACTAGAACAAACTAGGTAACATATTTTGTAAAATTCTAAGTATAATGACGTTAACTATGTTTTAACGCAATTAGTAGTCTAGCCTGTCATATGCACTTCAGACAGCATTGGTTGTTTTGTTGCTAAATCTTAGTTAATCTTGACATTACTGTACAAAAACCATAATCAGTTATCACCCCAATATTTACTTGGTGTACCTTGTGTCATTTTCAGCCGAAGCAGATTGGCGATGACTTCTGTGGCCTGGTGCTGAACCAGCCTCTGGGAGGGCTGCGTGTGATCGAGGGACATCCCCTGTACGAGGACCGCACTCAGGGCATGGGGGCCGTGGCCGGGTACACCTACGGAGAGGACACGGTGGTCTTTGTGGGGACGAGGACTGGACAGTTAAAGAAGGTAAGAGGTTAACTCAGAGCTGGGACTAGGGGTATTCCTTTGTTTACAGTAGACATACATTGGGCCGATATTTGCGCTTTTTGGTGTATTGGCTGTCAGCCTTAAATCTCTTGCAGAGGCTGATATTTTGTTTGTGCCATGTCTAAAGAATACACATAAAGCTTTATTTGAACACTTGCGAAGAGGACACTGCACAAAACGTGACAACACAGCTCATGTATCCATTTTGTAGTAAAACAGCTTTGTGGATGAGTTTGTAGTCATTTCAAATCATATAATCTGGGGAAAATATCCAAAATCGGCCTTGCATATTGGCCCCAAAAAATATCACCAGACATTTTCGGCCATCTGTTTCTCTGGATAACGTAACAACCATGAAAAAGCCCATATTGGTCAATCTCTAATTTACAGTATTCACGTGAAGATCATATTCATATTGTTGTCATGGTTATATCAGCTATTTGGTGGCACAGCGGCACACTCACTCATCATTGTATTTAGGCAAAGCAAAACTAAATTGTGCAGTTCTATAGTTATTTTAAATGCATACCTGTTGCTTTGGTAACGATAAGACATTTAGCAACCTGATCGGATAGCAGAAAATCAAGATTGTGTTTGGAATTCTGTGTTGTTTTTAACTGTAACCTGTGCAGTTGTTCAGCTCTCATGTGAGTTTGAATACATTAGATTTACATTTAAACTAGGAGATGCAGCTTCTACTTACAACAAGAAGACAGTGACTAACACAGACTAACCCAATCTGACAGGAATGTGGTACAAACATCTCCTGCTTTTGGACCTGAGTAGTTCTTAATGGATCTGAAGTTATTTTTACGTAAACTTTGACTTACTGTGTGGTTGGCAGCTATTTTCACAATGGGTCTATTACACTGCAACCAAAGCAGCTTGACAGCTGAATACCAATACTTTAACACCAACTTTTGACTAATTTTGGACTTGATTTTTTTATTTTTATTTTTACTTTTACAAAGCAATAAATTCTGTCTATATTAAGTATAATCTATTGTAAGAAAAGATTTGATTTTTGTAGGTTTAAAGAGCTTGGGATTGTTACACAACATAGAATTTTCAGTTAGATGCTAAATACTTAACTTCATTCAAAAGTATTGTAGATATAGAACAATAAATGTATTTACCAATAGTGACCTAGCGTTTTTTTGTTTTGTCACTGCACTTTCATTTACTTTTAATGTTGGATCGAAAATCAGATGATATTCGATTCTAAAACTAGATACTCATTTGAGCAAATATCGATACTAAAAAAGTCACATTCTCAGGACAGAATTGAACCTTTCCTGAATAGCTTTAAGTATAAGACACATAGACTAGTATACACCCATGGACCACTATGGAACCTACCTGGACGACTGAGGGATTACACAGACGTAAGGCCACGTTGTAAGATAAAAGAAAGTACTACGCTGTAATGTTGAAAATCATTCTATTGTTTGAAGAAAGACTGTTTTTATTATCATTGTGGTATTGGAATCAGTATCAAGTCTATTCCGTAGTATCAAAATCGAGTTTGAAATGTATGGTGACAACACTAGTTTTGTGCTACTGCCAGAAACATAGTAGATTTCCATGGTAACAGACATTTTTTGACTTTACTTCCAGAGCTCTATTGTGCTTCCATCAATGTGTGATTGACAGCTGTGTTGACACTTGATGGAACCAATTGGCTTCCTCCTTGTATGTTTCGATCTAAAACTGTGCATATTAAACAATCAATGCAACAGGTGTCCCCTTCAAACTAATTAATTTCATGAAATATTCCCCACTCCTCTTTCTTTCTCTCTCTCCTCTCTGGTCTCCCTCTGTCACCGATATTCTGAATGCGTTTTCTCTGGAGTCATTCTTTTGCAGCTGCGGAGCGTTCTTCCTCAGATTTGATGAAGAAAGCCACTGATTGTTCATCATTTCCTGAAGTCGTTCAACTCTTTGTGACTTAACAAAGGCAGCGGGCTCTGGGCCAATTAGAATGCTTGGTTTTTATCATCTGTAATAACACTGTTTATTATGGCACCTGCTGCTTCTTCATCTGCATGTGACACAATTAGGATTATCATTACACACCTGTCGCAGCCTTATTAGCAATATTCGCAAATGTCTCTATGGAGCCAGGCATTTTCTGTAGATTAGTTAAGATGAAGTGATTATTTGCATAGATTTTCATTTAGGTTTCAGTTTTCACCAAAACCAGGCAGTTGAACAGATACAAATGTAGGAAATGTATTGTATGTATCGAATGCACATTTTTCCAAAAGGCAATCTTGATGCTTATACTTAGAGTAATGTTAGAAAATATTCACCAGTGAAGTATAGAGAGAGAAGTTGAACAAAGCACCATTCCTACTGCCTCAGTACCTTTTAATGTAGTTTGATAAAGATTTTTAAAGACTGCCCCTAAAAATATAATTATTATTGGTTGCTTGATCAATACTTTACAAACACATTGGGTCTGGAACTGAGTCCTGTCTCCACGATGATAGATAAACCAATCAGAGGAACAAATGGTCTGTTGGTGTAAAAACACGAATAGCAGCTTACGAGTAAAAAGAATCAACAAGCAAAGCACTAAACTCTAAAGAAACACTAAACACTAAAGAGAATATGTATTCCGCATTTGAGATACATGTGCTACAAATTGGCAGCTGTTATTGGAACGTCACAAAATTGGACGTGCTTTGGTTCCGGGCCTCCTGCATTTGAACAGAAAGTAGAAGGGGCTGCCTTGCCAAAAATATAGTTTTTGTTTGTTTGTTTGGTTTTTTTGTCTTTACAATTGAAAGCAGATCCAAGTCAGGTTTATACCAGTGTCTCAACCATGGCCTTTTTGTTCTGACAAAAATAGTTTCAGAAACAATCCATATTTTGGTCACATTTTTTTTTACCAACTTTTTGTATTAATATTTAATTCAAATGGTATTTTAGAACAGGAAATTGGACTACTACTAAATCCTGCAAAGATATTTTATTCATGAATTTGAGCTTGCTGAATACAAAAAAATGTATCTTCGTTTCTGCCTTGCTTTAGGTCTCACTTATTTCTCATAATAACCCTGAGTTTAGTCTTGGCTTTAGTCCTCGTTTTAGCCCTAGTCCTGTTCTGACTTGTTTTGGCTTTAGTCCTGGTTTTCATCTGGTTCATTTCTGGTTCATTTCTTTTTGCTGTAGTGTTCTTGGCCACACGTCTTCTCTCTGATCCAAACCACATTTGTAGTTCTTTTGACACTCACACCCTTACCCATGGGGCAACAACTTCCTGTTTGCCCCCTGGGAGATTTACTTCCTGTTTTGCCTGATGACATCATGCTCCTGAGCCAATCAACAGGACAACAGCTGGAGGCAGTTTGAGAGATAAAGAATCACTCCTGGGACACTAGCAAATACATACAGAAAGCAATATTATGCACACACTCATCAAAATATGTCATAGAATTTATTTTGTCTGTTTTGCCATTTATTCCCAAGTTTATTCCCAATGATTTAGAGATTTTTCAGCAATATTTTAGCAATTTTGTGGGTATGCTTATATACTTGTTATTATAATGTAGAAGGACCATGTGGGAGGTCAAGAGGAAGACTACAAAGAGACTACAAAGAGAATGTTAGTTGTGTAAGAAAAGGGTGCAGAGGAGAGGGTCTCAGGGTGCAGAGGAAAGGATCTGACGGTGTAGAGGAGAGGGTCAGATGGTGTAGAGGAGAGGGTCAGATGGTGTAGAGGAGAGGGTCAGATGGTGTAGAGGGGAGCAGAGAATTCACTATAGACTATTTGCTATCTGAGCTGCAGTCTCGGTGTGGGTTGAGAGAGAGGATGACAGAGCTCCCTGGGGAAATGACTTCATCTGTTTATGACCGGAGTCAAATCCATAAAGTTTGACCCTCACTGCTCCCTGTAGTCTCCCGTCTCATCATGACACACCCAACGACAGCACAGACTGGATTAGACAAACGCAGAGATATCTAACGTACAGGATAATTTGATTAAAACGTTTGTAACCTTGTAACCTAAGAACTGATTTTTTTTTTTTTTTGTTTGACTGAGTGAGTATATAACATAAGATTGCTTTTCTTTCTGCTCCTTTCTATTACTTTTTCGTAAGCTGTACTTTATGACTCTGTTGATATTTTTTATATTTTATGAATTAAATAAAAATATTATTTAAAATAATATTTTAAGTTCTGGCCCTTATTTAGTTTAGATAGCATTCAAATTTACTCCAATTTGTTTCACGCTGTAACCCTGTCTAGACATGGTTGGTATAGACCTGGCATAGACCTGGCATAGACCTGGCATAGACCTGGCATAGACCTGGCATAGACCTGGCATAGACCTGGCATAGACCTGGCATAGACCTGGCATAGACCTGGCATAGACCTGGTTTCGACCTGGCATAGACCTGGTTTCGAACTGGTTTCGAACTGGTTTCGACCTGGTTTTGAACTGGTTTTGACCTGGTTTAGATCTCAAAGTGCCTCACTTGTATCTTGAGTACTCCTGTTCTGTTTATTTCTTGTACACTTACAGTAAATTCCTGTGAGCTCTGCTTAATCTCACTGACTGTAACATGACTAACTTACTGGACAAACCTGTGCGCACCAGCCAAAATGTGAATAATTCATCCAGCTCCTAAATTAATCCTAATTTATTATTGTAAAACTTGGTTTATTATGAAACTGTCAATAAATTTAGTTAAACTGGTGTGTTTAGTTACTCTTCTAGTTCTATGTTAAACTGAGATGGTGGCTGGAAAATGTTGTTCAAGGTTCAAAATCTTGGAATATTTTTTTTTCCAACTTTGGATATTTCTTTAAAGAGGGGGTATTTTACTTATTTATTTTACTTGTATTTAGATGACCATGTTACCTTCATGTTACCTTCGTCAATCCCCCTTCAGAGCGTTATAAGATTACATTCGTCATATTCTGCTAATGAAACTGCTGCACATTGCATCAGGTTTGTCAAGTTGCTGTATACAGTTTTGTATCATGCTTTAGTATATTTATGGAGAATTGTCATGTGGGAGCATGGATGACGTAGGCTTGTGGGCTGAGCAATGGACAACTCTTACAGCTAAGAAGGAGGGTTTGAATAGGTCCCGGGAGAGATACTCAAAGTAATATTCAAACATGCATGGATGGCATCTAAAACCTCTTCAGGCATGTTTTTAATATTAAAAAATATCATATCAAATACTTGCTCATGCTCCCATTTGAGAGAGGGGCAACGCCATAATATTAATTGAACCAAGAGAGATACAGTCTGCAGAAACCCCCATTGCACATTTTGGAGTGTTTAAAGCCTTAATATCGTCTTGGTTTCTGTTGGCTTGGTGTCTCTGATCTGTGGCAGTAGTTTTCCTCATTCAGATCTGGAGCAGAAAGTGCAGATTTAGTGGAAAATGGAGGATGGTTCCAGAAGTCTTCCCTCAGAGATGGCCCAGTTCTCCTCCATGAGTCACTCCCATGCAAATGCAGAAACTCACAGCTGGATGAGGTTATCCAGGGAGCTCATCCACTTCAGTTTAGTTCCAATTTAAGACCCATATGACTTTAAACCACAACAAAAAATAGGCTGTAAGAGAATCAAAATGTGTTTAAAGTCAAAAATAACAAATGTATAATGATGGTTGATTAAAAAAAAAACAAAAAAAACAAAACAAACTTAACCCAGCTAAATCAGAGTTAGCCTAAAAATCAAACCGAACTAGGCGAGAACTAAACCAGGTCCGAACCATGACTAACCCAGGTCTTTCCCAGCTGCGGTGTGAGTGATGCTGGATGCGGGTCGGTGCTGATGCTGAGCTCATTGTGATGCGGTTTCCATGGTGACAGAGAGATGTGGTCCACAGAGATCGAACCATGTCTGCTTTATCCCTGAAACGTTTATCCATCCCAACTCTCACCGTTACCGTTTCCATAACGATGCTGGATTTATTGTAAATGGACAGATGTTTAACATTACTGTTTCCATGACAATTCATTTTTTCAGATAAATCATGATGAAACGGTTGCTAATAATAACTCTATGCAAGTCTCATGCAGTGAACTGAGCGTTCCGAGAGCTAAAGGTAAAATCAAGTGCCAGGACTTCAGTTTGTCATCCAATGTTTTACTTTAAAAATGTAATGTAAAGAAATGTGTTGTAATAATGTGAAAACTTGGATTACTTAAGTTAATTTTCTCAATATTTCTTTATATACATATATACATTAATGATTTTTTTTTATTATTAATGGATGAATGCATGCATCAATATGTTACATTACTCTAGTCTACAGTCTTTTTTACCTCATAACTAGGAGTCATGTAGTGTTCACAGTGGTGGAGGAAAATGTCCTATTTCTCAACCTTTTGTATAGGGCCTGCAACATCAAGCTGTAAAATCATTGCACTAGAAGAAGTTTTTGGCCTTAAAATATGGTATTGTACGGTGTTTTTAAAAATATATATTTTTCTACCAAGACAGTGTACAGTGCTCATAAACATAACATACACATCCCACTCACAACTGTACTGCTCTCCTGTCTCAGTGCCTAACCCAGTCTCTGTGCGTAACACTGAGCTCCTGATTCTTTGGTCGTGGCTCCTGTTGGTTTTGGGGGGAAGGGCATTAATAGGATTAACTACACCCCCTCTGTCTCCTCTCCTCTTTCCTAAGCATTCTCCCTCTCTCCTGTCTTTTCTCTCCTAGACACTCTCTCCTCTCTTAATATTAACACTGTCTCCTCCTGTCTTCTAGCTGCTGTCCTTTCCCTCTCATCTCCTATCCACCCATCCTTTCAATTAGTTTTTCTTTTTCTCATGTCATTCTTCTTCCCTTAGCTGAAAAGCAAAAACAGCATTTCTTCCAGGTTACTTTAGAATTTTGCACCTTTGACCTTTACCCTCTTCCCCACTGCAGCGATTCTTTACAGAATTAAGCTTATTAGCATTCTCTCGTTAGCATGATCTTGTTAGCTGTATCCTGTTAACCGTTAAATGCTTTTGCTAAACATCTGTCTGTGGTTCCACGTTTGTACTTGTTTGTTCACATTTGAAACACATTTTGTCCAGTGCAGCTCCTCCTCCGGACTTTCTCTTTCTTGTTAAAACAACTTGTTACCACCACCCTGTTAGCTGAATAGTTTCTGAACAATGACGAGATCTGTTCTCGTGTTTCCGCAGCTGTTTTTACACCTTTTCAGGTGCTGTTTTTCAAACGCTCATTAACACGGCCCCTCTAAACTTGTGAACTTTTTAAAAGCTAGATCAGTAACCAGTCATGTTTCTTCAGTTTTGCTCCCATGGACATCCCTCATATATTTGTGTATAAGGCATTATCCTGAATGCTCTTAAAGGAACTGTATGTAGCCTGCGCTCATACAGTTTTAAAAAATGTACTACTTCAATGATTGTTGCTGATTGGATAGTCATTTTGAGAACCAATACACCAAATTGCAACATACAAAAATATTGGACATTATGGCCAAGTTGGTTAATTAAGAATAAGTCAGCATTACAATTGTTACTGGTAAAAGCTATATTTGATTTGAACATGTCTGCGCTTTATCTTGGGACACAGATAGGACATGCTTGTAGAATTTAAAATCAAAATCTTGCATACGGTTCCTTTATGTCCCTTTCAGGTACAGGTAACTTTATTTCTATCCAGAGGTAGAACTGGTTTGCATTGACTCCAGTGTGAATCTTTATGTATCCTTGTAAAGTTGTTTTTTGCTATTTGGTTGTTCTGTTATTACGAAAGTTATAAATAGAGCCATCTTTAGCATGTTGTTTGTCTAACCACAATCTACCAATTTCTTACAAGACCCAGACTATGTAGTTTTTGTTTCAGGCAGGAGAAGATGCAGGGCACCTTATTCATCCCACAAAAACTCATTTAACCCCCATACAGACTCCCAAGTAGTACACTGAAAAAGAAATATGTTAGTTTAGCTTTAGTAAACAAGGACATTCACCATTTACGTGTTAACAATAATAATGGGTTTGCTAACAGACAGTGATTGGATCTTTCTGGTCTTGTCCACACTCAGTCTAAACCGCGTAGTTCTCCGGTTTCTGCAGCTGCCGCCATTCCTCTGTCACTGTCCTCAGATCCTGGGTTAGTCAGTCTTTGCGCCTGGTTCAGTCTTTGAGCTCAGTTTAATTTGAGTCAGGTTTAGTTGGTTAACAAAATTCTGTTCATATTTGAGTTTGAACCTTGTTTAGACCCTGTTATTTTTCTTGTTTGGTTTCTTTGTGAAGTGTCTGTGGATTGGATGATGTTTTGGTTTGCGTTGTAGCAAATGATGATGACTGAGGAGTGCAGACTGGTTCTTGACCGGGAAGGATGTGAAGGCGCTCTTTAATTACATTACACTTAAGGTTGTCATATATAGTAATTTTGTAACTTCGTTTGCAGCATTATTGATTTGATTATTATACTACTGTACTTCAGCTAATCTTTCTTTTATTTTTTATTTCGCAGTTTTGTTTGTGTGTGTGAAACTGCATTCATTTTGCATCACAGTAATATTTTAGTCAGATAGTGTTTCCTGGCCAGAATCTTGTTGGTTATGCTCTTCCACAGTCCGGTCCCATGTAAATGTTAGCATGTTAGCCCTGGTGCAAATAAATGTTAGCATTAGCGTGAGTGGTTAAGAATAGCCTTTAGCAGCAGCTGACAGACTGACCCCAGATCAGTTTCAGTATGAGCTCATATGTCTGAGGCCACACGCTCACATTCATGAACCTGCAAAGTGGTTCCAGCCTCAGAAGTTCCATAGAGGCTTTAGGAAATGACTAACAACAAAAATGATTCCGTAGAGGAACATCGGATAAGGCACTGGTCTTACTTTGTTGCACTGCTGAAGACGTAGCACCCAAACCAAAACTGAAGATTTGTTTTTGGGAAAATACTCTGTAGGCTTTTATTTTACTGTGGTAGGATAAATTATCTACTAAAATGTAATACATACTTTTTAAAATATTCCATAAAGATTGCTTCAAAATAAAATTGAGACATACAAATTTTAACTGCAGTTTGTGGCGTACACAAATATTGTATACCTTTCACTACTTTTTGTTTTGTATTATATTTCATTCTTCGATACCAGTGACCACTTAAGCGATTTTTTTGTTCTTTCTCATTTCAAGAAATAGCAGGGCATTTGTTACATGCTGTGTTGACAAATTGAGAAGTCCACAGGCCACAGACCACACTGAAGCAAGTCTGTGCTGAGAGGGGGATTCAGTTTCAGGAATGTGTGGCATCTCCAGCCAGCTTTTCCCCCCCAACTGCACTGTCCACTCACAAGCACATATATACAGGTGAAGCTTCGCTAAAAGTACACACACATGTACAGGTGAAGCTTCGCTAAAAGTACACACACATGCACAGGTGAAACGTCTCTAAATGTCCACAAGCACATGTACAGTTGAAATGTCTCTACTTGTCCACACACACATGTATAGGTGAAACGTCTCTAAATGTACACACATGTGCAGGTGCTGCGTGTCTCATTCTGGTTGTAGCACATGTAAGTTGAAATGTCTCTAATTGTCCACACACACATGTATAGGTGAAACGTCTCTAAATGTCCACACACACATGTATAGGTGAAACGTCTCTAAATGTACACACATGTGCAGGTGCTGCGTGTCTCATTCTGGTTGTTGATCACATGATGTCTGTCACATGACCCCTCCCACAGCAAAACTATTGTTTCTGGGGTCAGGGGTCAGACTCCTGCTGTCTCCAGAGGTCAGAGGGCACTTCCTGTGACACTCTTCATTAACTTGAACAACTCTTCTCCCTGAGGGTCCCTTTCTCTGTCCACATGCTCCAGACTCCTTATGTTGAAGAATGTTAATGTGGTGGAAATTAAAGCAATGCGAAGTAAGACATCTTGAAGTTGTGTGAACAGCAAAGTATGGCAGATTAAAAGTACATATTTACTAATGCGCTCTATTATTGCAATAAATGTGTGGATGTACTGTTCTTGTTTTGATGGTTCATAGATTTGTGCGGAGCTTTGAGCTTAATAAAAACGTTATTTATATATTGTATTTTTTTTATTTTCCTTATTAATGTATTTATTATTGGTAAATGTTGCATCAGAGAACATCCTTTCAGAGATATTTCACAAATCCTCACTCTATCCTTTCTTCCCGAACCCCTCAGTATTAAACATTTCACACTTTTCACTGCAGTGTCCTACTTTCCTCTCTTCTCTCTCTTCTCTCCTTCCCTCTCTCGTTTTTCCTATCTGACAGATGTTTTGGAAAATTTCACTTCTGTCATATTTTAAACTACATTGGTAAAGATTTTATGTAATGTTGTCCTTCCATTTTCTTCGATCATAAAGATTAGGCTTCGTGTTTTAAACGATGTTGATGTCATAAAGATCTACATATATGTCTGAATCTGGACTAACTCGTGACTAAAACAGGACTAAACCAGGACTAAACCAGGACTTGTATAGTGTTTGTATAATGGTGCGGTTGGTTCCATTTCACAGCGGTTTAGAATCTTAACAGGATTAACTCATGAATCTGACTGACCCAGAAAATATGGAGAGAAATTGAGGAGAGAGGAGGGAAACCAGGAGACTTAAAATGAGAAAGGAAGGATGAAGAAGGAAGGTAGGAAGGTTACAAAAAGATGAGAAAAAACACTGAAGGTAGGAAGAGATTATAATCAGTAGGAAGGAACATAGCCCAATAAGCTTCTTGTTTTTGTTAGTAGTTTTTCTCCTTATTTGAACTCTATATAAACAGTGAATCCTTGGTCCTCCTTGGATAAAAATACATTGATGTGAAGAATCAATCCAGAAGGTGTCCTTCAGTATTCCAATTCTAGTGAAGCTGTTTCTTTCATATAGATCTAATAAAGTATAATTATTTTTGCCAAGTACAGATATATTGGACAAGCTGCTTTTGGGGTCAAAATAAAACCGCAGTGTACTGTCTCCATTTAATTATAAAGCGTTTTACCGAATGCGAACCAGGAAGTAACGCTGGTGCGCTCATGGTAATGAGCAGTGGCATGACAGCTAAACTCCGCACTGGCTTCTGAAAATTGTGGACCGTGCTTAACTCATCGCTGTGAATAATTAAGATGCTATAAGAATCCGTTGGGAAAGTGAGAATGAACTTTGGATCGCTGCAAACTGTTTAAAATGAACTATTCTGTTTTTCACATTGATTACTGCACCTTTTAATAATTTATTCATAACTTTAGTTAGTTAGTTAGTTAATTAACAGTTGTTAGTTAATAACTGTTATGAATAAGTCCTGTTGTACCTCTGGGTCTGATCTGTTAACCCTCGTGCAGACCTGGTTTAGACCTCTTTAAGACTGATGACTTTGTATGGGTCCTAGTTAAGTCCTGTTAAAGTACTGGTCTTGATATTGGTCTTGGTTTAGTCCAAGTTTAGAAGGTTCTAGGCTTTAGGATGTAGTGAAAGTAGGTCAGAGGAACAAAGGAATGGAGACAGAGTTAATGGTGATTAGCCCTGAGCTTGTTAAACTCGTTAGAGCCAGACTTTAATTAGAACAGACACACATGTACCCACTCACACACACATGTACACACACACGATGGGGGATGTGTATCTCTGTGGGGACTCTCATTCACTTACACTTAACCCTGTTTTGCAGCAAGACAGTTCCCAGTTTATTTAATAGACAAGCCCATTTTCCATTTTACTGGCCAAGGTCTAGTACTGCTTTGACATCTCTGTTGTATTTATGGTAGTGCTTATTTTAAAGTCATGAGAAATTCTATATTTGCAGTTTTTAGTTTTTATATCGGCCACGTGAAATTAAACCATTATAAGTGTATGTAATAAGTGTATGTGTGGATGATTCATAAACCTGTTCATGTCTGCTTTCAGATCCGTGTGGATGGCGTGTCAAATTCCCAGAATGCATTGCTGTACGAGACTGTAAACGTGGTGGAGGGGAAGCCCATTCTGAGGGACATGGTATTCAGCCCGGACCACCGCTTTATCTACCTGCTCAGCGACAAACAGGTGACCAGACCAGAGTTTGAGAAATATAACATCTATGAAACCAGATTATAGACTTATTTTTAGGCCTTAGTATAATTTTACATTTATTCTGTCTCCCTCTTCACACATTCTGCCTGCCCCGAAGTGTTAATGTCCATCAGCACAATTCCACAGGGTCAGTGTCGCAAACAGAGCCTTCATTCATAACTGTCTGCCCCAAAGCACTCTGGGAAACGCTCTGCTCAGTCTGCCCCAAAGCACTCTGGGACGTGTCATCAACTGTCCAGTCTGCTGCAGGGCATTCTGGGAGATTGAGTATATGGTTTCTGACTCAGGGTCAAACCACAAACCGCAGTCAAATTAAATTAATGAGGAATACAAACAAGGACAGAAGGAGTGACAGAAATGAGTTTGGACAAGTTAAATTATGAGACATTCTGTGGCTTAAATGAAATGGACGCAAAGTAGTTTCATAAACCTTAGTCAAATTTACTGAATGTCAACAGTGCAATAGTTTGGACCGTCAAAGCACATGTAAAAGAACTTTGTAGTTATTTAAACATTTACCCAAATAAAAGTTCTTCTGGCTACTTAGGAATTATTAACTAAAATGGTTCTGTGCATTTGTCTCATGTGAATACTTTTTGTTTGCCAGTGCAAGAACAATAATCTCGAGCTTTGCTCTTACTGTTTTAAATGCCCTGTTTCCCATGTATTTGGGCAAAATGATATTGTATAAGCAGCTCTTGAGGTGAAAATAAATGTGCTGTGTGCTGTCTGTATCTAATTATAAAGCGTTTAATTGCCCGCTAATTAGTAAGTGCATACTAGTTTTGCTTATAAACTCATTCATACACTCAGTGAATTCTCAGAATGCATAAGGTAATGAGGAATCACTTTGGACCACTGCAAAGAGTTTAAAATGAACTAGTTTTGTTTTTCACGTTTTTAAGACTGTAAAAATCAGGTACAGCACCTTTTTAAATATTGAATTATTTAATAATTGGATAGTTACACAAGTGTTATGTTTTTGGTTACCTATTTACCTGTAGATAAGTGTAATCAGTTAAGCATTCGTATTGTAGTAATGATAATTTTACTGCATTCCCTCATACTTGTATAGGTGAACCGTCTACCTGTGGAATCATGTGACCAGTACGACAACTGTTCTGAGTGCCTGGGTTCCGGAGACCCACACTGCGGCTGGTGTGTCCTCTTCAACAAGTCAGTACCTTTTTATATTTGTCCTTTTGTAATAAACCAAATGTAAATAATGTTAGCATTCACAGGTGTCAGCTGGTAACATCTGTGACCTCTGACCCCTCCCTGTCAGCAACCAGTCAGAGAGCAGCCTCAGGTCACCTGCCAGTATTGTCAGATTTAGTTCTGACAAATTGCACTTAACGTCAAGATCAGGATTTATACTTTTTCCCTGACATGTGGAATTTACACACACATACACACACACACATACATATATATATATTTTTTTATTTCAATATTGCACCAATAAATTTAAAGCTGATTTTATGTTTTAAATTTAATTTGAAATGGAACCTGGAAACTTAATAACCCCTTTCAATCTAACAGGGGTTTATTTCAAAGACACAGTTTCAGACAAATGTCCCTTGAGGCGCCATTATCCTTTCACCTTCTAAATATAAGCCTTAGGGGGTTTCAACCATTTAACAACCTGCCTGGCAACAACAGAATGGAGGAGTCTAATTGTTGGAGAGTTTGGTCTGGACTGCATTTAATCGTGTAATAATTTGTGTTATGTTTGGTGCAGATGTTCGAGACGTGAGTCATGTGACAAGTTTGAGGAGCCTCAGCATTTTAACACCCGACTGGACCAATGTGTGGACATGTCTGTGTCTCCTAGCAACATGTCCGTTACGTCTCTGCCCACTCAGGTAACTGCTCACCTGTCCACACCATGAACAAGCCTGTGATAGTTGGGATCTTCTGATTTTTTTTTTTTTCCCAACTGATGTTGTATGAATTCAATATTTGTTTTGTGGCCGATAACTCATAAGTTCACAAATTAACTTTTCAAATTTCAATAGGAATAGCAAAAGGTATTTTTCCGGATATAATACATTTTTTGTACTTTTTATGATTATGTAAGTGTTTCATCACCTCTTTAGCTTCATTGCTCATCTATTTCCACTAGAAAGCCGGTGATGCAGTGGTTTAAGGCGTTGCACATACAACCTGATATATCAGGGAATTTTTTTTCAATACCAGTATGTGAAAAAAATACCTCAATAACTCCAATATTGAGAATAGCACAGTTATTCTCCATCCCGATGTAATATCATAGATACACAGACAATACACCTGCACCGCCTGATGCACCATTTTTATCTGGCCCTAGTATACTAGTATACTGTTTATTATAGCTGAATGGTTTAGTGGTTTAGTTCAGAATTATTCAGCTTCATACTGATAGCATAGTGTTGACCTCCATTTACCTCATTCATTTTCTCAGCACAAGGTCTTTGTTCCTTCTATAATTCTGTTTTTCTTGCATTTTCAGTTGACTATCCGTGTGCAGAATGTCCCCGCCCTCTCAGGGGGCGTGTCCTGCGTTTTTGACGATATCACTGAAACCCCTGGTGATGTCACAGCTCGACTCGTGACCTGCATGTCTCCGTCTCTCAGGGACCTCTCCCAGCAGTATGGTAAGAGTCTATGAACAAATGCTAATGACGGGCCAAACTTTCATCCATCCATCCATTTTCTTCCACTTTATCCGGAGGCAGCAGTTTGAGCAGGGAGGCACACACTTCCAGCTCTTCCGGGAGGATCCCAAGGCGTTCACAGGCCAGCCAAGAGACATAATCCTTCCAGCGTGTCCTGGGTCTTCCCCGGGGTCTCCTCCACATTGAGAGGAGCCAGGCATCTATTCCGGATGCCTCCTG
>KN476656.1:0-14770 GCA_000787095.1 Periophthalmodon schlosseri
ATATTATTGTGAGACTTTTAACGATACAAAAATCACAATATTTCAGTTATTTTTACATCCCTACAAATAACCGATATTGTTACCTTAAATCTACAGACCAAAACTGCAGGCAAGCCGTATTTCTGGAGCTTTGCCGTTTGAATAAGATCAAGACACCTCTATTCTTCTAAATATATGCCGCCTATGTGAGAGAATAGTCCATTGTTATTCATAGACGCTGCTGTGCACCCGCTTGACTGGTCTAGCAATGCGTTACCCTCAGCGTTGCTCTCAGGCAAAGTTGAAGAGGTCAATTTTATCCAGGAAAAACTTGGCCAGAAATGCTTCGAGCTGCCAAACTTTGTGCCACAAAAGCGATGCTCCAGGCTCTGCCCACAATGCATCTGGCGAAATGTTCAGAAAGCCGGCTCAAAATCACCGCTCCCTCGAGTGACTTTAAAGCAATTCGGAAAGTCTCTGCGTTTCACCGCTACTTTTCAGAGATGACACCCTGAAAACAACGGGACGGGCGCTGCGTCGTTTGGCACCGCGGGGGGGAAGGGGGGGCGGGGGGGCGATCTCTCTGCGGCTCTGGGTTTTGTCGCTCTTCTGAAATCACTAACGCAGAGTTGCAAGCGACAGGAACGCATTTGTAAGACTGTATTAAGCAGGGCCTTGGGGAGGGACCTCTGCGACAGGTGCAACAAGGAAACGTAATTATGCCTCTCATAAGCTCCAGTGTTTCCTCAGTCACACTCAAATAATTACACGGTTTCATAACACCCACCCTTTGGATCGTTTTAATGTGAAAATGATGTGTATAACGAATAATGAACGATTACGGTAATGCGGTTCACTCGAGGTTTACTTTTCTGCGTTAAGCGTCGGTTGCTGAGAAAGTGATGAGGCAGAATAACGTCTATTACAACTTTTTTTTTTAATCTATGTCCCAGCGACTGTTTAAAGATCATTACCTCATCAAAAACATACCTGGAGTTGTGTTTTCTTTCACTCACACGTGCTTAAAAACATGCGCGGGAGTGACAGGTCCCGCAGTGGTGCAGCAGGAGCCATGGTGCACACTGTTGTTGTGTCCTTAGGCAAGGCACTTCACTTACTTCGCCTTTAACCCTATAGCGTCAGATGATAGATTCGCAGTTGCAGACTTTCCATTACCGTAACTCCGCAACCAATTGTACGATCATGTAAATTCAAACGGCATCTGAAAGCAGAGGCACAGGGCTCTTTAAATATATTACTGTCATTACGGTAATGCGCTTACGTTGTCCGACCAATCAGAGAGCAGACCAATCAGAGCGCACACCAATCAGAGCGCAGGTGTCGCCGGGATTCTCCCAGTCAGTGCCGAGGCGTCGCTCTGGGGACGCTCACATTAGCAGTGGAAGTATCAGTTTATCGACATTTTGGACAGGTTTTCGAAAGTACATTCATTTTTATAATTTTTCTTCTACTTAAACTGGTATTACCCACTTATTTGATGCATCAAAGGAAAAATAAGGATGGATATGTAAAATAGAGGCAAGTTGTGTGAAAAAGGCAAAAGAACAGGCTGTTACCTCTTTTAACATGATTTTTATGGCTAAAAAAAGAAAAAAGTCTAGGCGAGCTGTGATGTCTATAATGTGCTCAGTCCTTAAAGGGTTAATGGATGTGTCGTGTGACTGTGTTTTTGTTTGTGTCGGAGCAGCCGATGGCACAGAATGGCAGCCTTGCTTCTAGCGATAGACCAATATACTGGGCCGATATTTGCACTTCGTAGAGCATCGGCCTTGAATGTTTAGTTTTGGACGTTCTGCTGCCTAAAGAGTAAACACAAAGCTTTATTTGAACACTTAAATGTGAGGAGATAACGTCACAAAACATGACTCTCTGGTAAAAGGGCTTGGGTGAGTTTGCAGTAAATTTAAATTGCATAATCGGCCTTAAGTATCGGCAGATCTAAACGATCGGTATCAGCATCATCCATGAAGCAAACCCGTATCAGTTTATCTCTGTTTGTTCTTTTCCTGTGTATCGTGTTACCTGTTTATTTGTTTTTTGTTGACTTTATGCGCAGCAGTTTGGTCAGTTCAAATAAACTTGAATTAAATTGAATGTAAAGTATTCTGAGTGTCTTTAAAGGCTCTATATAAATCCAATGCATTATGACATTATTAGGCTAAATGTCTCTCCTCGCTCTTCGCCCCAAAATGTGTCTGGTTCTGAATCATGATGATGTAACAGTGGATGCCAACAGCTGTATATTTGTGAAGTGATTAGCCATTTTCAAGATCAGGCCCAACGACGCTGCCACACATTCGTACTGTGATTGATAAGACAGAGTGTAATGAAGAGTATCGGGACAATATTTGTACTTTTTAGCAATTCGTCCATCGACCTTAAATTTCCAGCACATGTCGATGTTTTGTTTTGGTCGACCTGCCGCCGAAAGAATATGCACAAAACCTGACACCTGCACAAAACCTGACTAAATTTAAATGAAGATAATTCAAATCGTCCTTACATATCGGCTCAAAATATCGGCAGAGCTTATCTGCCATCGGTTTCTCTGGATTTTAAATAATCGTCTATGAAAAAAAACATATCGGTCCATCCCTAGTGTTGTACAATCGTTTGTGTTCATGTCCCCTGTCCCTGCTCCTGATGTGCAGACTTTAAAGCAGCTCTGCTTGTTACAAGTCTCTCCATGGACCAGCACCAAAGAACATCTCCCACATGTTAGAGCCACAGGAACCATCTCACACTCTGAGGACTACACCAGGACTAAACCAGGACTAAACCAGGACTAAACCAGGACTAAAATGTAAAATGGAAATGAATGGTTAGTAGTGATTCATGGACTAAAGCGGGTGTGAGGCTGGTCTTAACTAGGGCTAAACTCGGATTAAACCAGGACTTAACCAGGATTTAACCAGGAACCTGCATTAAACCAGGGCTAAACCAGGAAAAAACTAGGGTGAACTAGGACTTAACCAGGAATAAACTAAGTCTAAACCAGGACTAAACCAGGACTGAGACAGATTCTAACCAGGACTAAACAAGGACTGAGATGAGCCAGGACTAAACCTGGATAGATAAAGGTCCTAACCAGTATAAACCAGGATAAATCAGGACTAAACCAGGACTAAACCAGGACTAAACATGGTTAATCAGTGTTTCAGTTTTCTGCAGATAAAACCTGGAACATTCTTCCTGAAGATGTGAGACAGGCCTCGACTTTGACAATGTTTAAATCCAGGCTAAAGCACTTTGCGTTACTTTGTGGACGAGTTGTGCTGTACAGATAAACTCGTCTTTGCTGCTTATCTGTCACTAACTGATGTCTAAATGTATTTGTGACTGTGCTGTGTCTGTTTTATCTCAGGTGTGCTGAGTTTACCGGAGGGTCTGCCGCCGCACAGAGACCAGCCGGTCAGAGTGGGGAAGAGCACAGAGGCCAGCGTCCACACTCAGGCCGAGCTGCGCTCCATGGAGCAGTGTTTACTGTCCAGCAGAGTGGGCAGCATCTCTGAACTCAGTAAGTGTCCGTCTCCGCACAAAGCCACATCTCCCTGTGTATCGCTCCGCCGCAGACAGACGCTTTGACCACCGCCCCAAACGAGATCGGCAGCGGCTCAAAGTTTACTCTGGTCTAAGAGGGAAAGTTCACCAGCAGAACGTTGGGTCAGACCAGAGACGGTGCATGAAAACAAAAGAATGAAACACACAGATTTCTACAGATATTTCAACATCTGTAATGAACGAGGTTTGGAGGTTTGGGATCGTGCTTAAGGCGAGACACTGAGACAAGATATCAACAGAAACACATCTTAAATGTAGACATATCAATTTGAAACTTCTTCTGCAATTTTTTGGTACAAATGTAAGAAAAACATCTAATACACATTTTTCATCATGTAATGTTTTCATATAAAAAATAAGACATTTTATGTGTAAAAACAGCTTCAAAACAGAAACATGAAAAGAGCCAGGTTTAAACTTATTGCTTCTTTTTATTGAAATATTAGATACTAAAAAATACACTGAGGGGTTTTGGATGTCTCATTTATTATTTGAGTAAACTAGATCCGACTGAAAAATTGCCTAAAAATTCAAATTTCACCTCATTTTTCTGGGTTAAAACTTTAATAAATCAGACTTAGCTATAAAAAAAAAAATCCATCTCTACATTTCATTAAAATCTTGTTAAGTACAAACTCAGATCATTAGTTCAGTGGCTCAGTTGGTAGAGTTTTTGTCCACTGAACTGAAGGTTGGCGGTTCAAATCCCGCTGTCGATGTGAACATCATTGGTTGAGCGATCACAGGTTGGCGAAACAATTCCAGCTCCCACCAATGAATGCTGTTGTTGTGTCTTTGGGCAAGACACTGTCTGCGTACACTGGTGTATGAACGTGTGTATGAATGTGTGAGTGGTTTCTTGATGTAAAGCGCTTTCAGTGACTTGAAGGTGGAAAAGTGCTATATACTGTAAAAATGTGAGTCTATTGCCCACAGCGAAAGACAGTTACCATCAGTGGTGGAAGGTAACGAAGTACAAGTAGTAAAGTACTGCACTTAAGTAGAATTCTTACGTATTTATGCTTTACTTAAGTACATTTTACAGTGGATACTTTTTACTTTTACTTCACTACATTTGAGAGCAGTATCTGTTCTTTCTACTCCACTACATTTTTGAGCAGGATTGAAAAGTAAAAAGTACTTTTCATATGATTCGAGGGGTTATTTTTACCATATTCGTGGTGACATCCTGACTAAAGTTTTCGAGTTCAAGCTTCGGCTTTGAGCAAAACAAAAATAAACACACAGAATTCATAAGAAAAATGAAGAAATCGATTCGTATTGTTACTGTGACCAAAATATGTCTCATTTTTAATCAATATCACTACATTTACACTTGAACAAATGAACAGCACTTGTGTGAAATACTTTTACTGTTTACGCTTTAAGTACATTTTCAAACAGGTACTTAAATACTTTTACTTAAGTAGATTTTTTTATGTGATAGTTTTACTTGAGTAACTTTTTACCTCTGTACCTTTACTTTTACTTTTACTTCAAACCCACTTCATCCACCACTGATTACCTCCAGTATTACTTAGATTCAGTTTCCCCTGACGATATAATCTATGGACAGAATCATTTTAGCTCGTGACCGTGGACTTTATAAACTGATGCACTCCACGGGACCAGGACCTTGATCACTGATGTCAAACTTAATCTAATTTCCTTCAGAGTCGAGTCCCTTTAGGAGCAGAGTTTGCAGAAGGCGCAGTTTAACAAATGCACACAGGTTCTATAGACTCGAGCTGCAAACAGGCTGCTCCATTGATCTGTGGAGAAAGCCTAATTCCCCCAATGAGATCTGGGAGCAAATAGTGGATAAATACAATCTCTCGGATGCGCCAAGGAGCTGCAGCCCAAATTGCTGACATCTGGGATTTTGGGCTCACATTCAAACGCTTTAAATTGGATGATTTTCCTTCTAGAAATAGTCCCTGTTCAATACTTGGTGTTTCCCCCAGATTCGTGTTCTTGGAATGAGAATCGAGCAAAGCGGCGTTTATGCAGATCATGTGAGGATAGTGTTATGAGCGAGATGTGACAGTCGTGTCTCTCGCGGTGGAACAGGGAGTTCTTTGATAAAAACATTTTCAATTTGGGTAAAGTGCGGCTGTTAAGTTTCATTGTGCCGAGAAAAAGTATTACTCAACTTATGTGCTGCGTTCATACAATGTAGAAGAAAAGTTTTTACAGATAAACTTTTGAATACAAAGCGACTTAAACAGACCTATTCTGCAAAATGGACTTTTAACCATGTCACAGTTGTTTCTTTCTCACTGATCCTCTTGAAGTTGTATTTGGAGTGATTCATGTTTGAGTAAATCTTTAATCGTTTATTTTCAAGACGCCATTTTGCCGATCAACCTCCGTTTTCACCTCCACCACGGCTCTACGCGGCTCTTTGTTGTGATGACGTTTACGCCGACGTCGGCTCCCACTGGACACCGCAGTTTTCTAATGCGGAAATCAGCGGATATGTTTCTTTTATGAAGTCGTTTATTACAATTTAAAATGTGTAAATTATAACAAAATGATCCACAGGTGTTGTAGATTATAACTGTACAGCAGACACAAACACAATATGTCTTAAAAGAAATTACTGTCATAATATATGTTTGTAAAATCCACCTGACAAAGCAACATCCGCATTAACAGCCTCATTAGCTCCTGGTATTATGTATTTTTATTATTATTTTGTTCTCGCTCAGTTTGGTGCCACATGATTTTTGCTTTTGTAGCACAATGCTCTGCTTCAGTCACATCCTCAGTCTCAGTAAGATCAGCTCCAACTTTGACAAAATATCAAAAATAAAAATATTCAAGGGCCAGTACCTGATTCAACCCACGGGTCAGGAACACGTTTTATCATAGTGTGAACTGTTAGCCCCGCCCACTTAGTCCTGTCTGCCGCTGTGACACCGCACCGGGAAACAGAGACAACTGTCTGCGATAGTGTCATGTGGTTGTTTCCTTATAGTTTTCAAATCTCTGCCTACTATTTGTCTCTCTCGAAAATGCACCATGACAGAGAATCAAGTGTCTGGGATCGTTCCGGGCAGTTGGTTTCCCATGATTCATAGTAACAATGTGCCTGATTGAATGAAAGAAAAAGTGACCCTGACTTTAGCTTCTATTTTTAATTATTACCTGAGAAAACGCTGTCTGCAATGAAAAGAAAAGATAGAAATAATTTGTTCTTTTAAATATAAAATAAAGAAATTAAAAGTACAAAGTATGCAAATTATACAAAAACAAATAAAATAATAATAATAATAATAAAAATAGACGTAACAGGAGGAGATAGAGGTTAGCTTCTTATTTAGCTACTTTTAGCAAACATGACGTAAAGAGCATTTATCTTGACATGAATACATTAAAATCAGGTACAGGCCTTTTAAAGCCCCACTGCGTAACCTTTTAGGGAACAAATAGAGAAAAAAAGCGTGTTATTTTTATTGTGGATGTTATTATTGCACTGAAAAACATATAGGAACGTGCGTCCTTACTGTGAGTGGGCTTGCATCTCCACAAACCTGACTCTTCCTTGGCCTAGACGAGGACCTGTTTCCACGGAGATGTCGTTCCTTTGCTTTTAATATTAGACACAATCGCATATAACTTCATCCGTCTCCGTGGAGGATGTTCCGAGGTGTGTGCAGTAATGCGAGGGTTAACAGAAACGCTTAACAAACGAAAAAAACTCTATAACAGAAACATATCCAACAAACCCAGAAGTGCAGCTGCAAAGGAAACAAGACACAAGCGTTTAAGGCCACAGAGGAGCGGGGCAGACGGTTTAAGGTTGTTTTTATATTTTATCTTTGTTTAGGTTTGTTTGTATAAAATATAAAACAGTTTCTTTCAGTTTAGTCACTTAAATAGACACATCATTTTTGTTCTATTGGCTCAACACAACAGAGCGAGGAACATAATCAGCTCAGATGTTCACGTAGTTCCATTTTCAAAGGCAGTGGTTCGTCCAACAGAAAGGAGACATATTACAGCCAAAAGTAGAAGGCAAAAGGCAAAACGACAGCGGGCACACCAGTCCGGGTACCCTCCCCCCCCCCACAGCAAGGAGCCGACCGGCCAATCACAGCTCTCCACTGAAGTACGCAACCACATGGAGATGTTTCTGACGACAGGACACGAGCACGGAGGCATCAGCGAGGTGGAAAACTGGAGCTGGAAACTACCCGAACAGCAGCACTAGTGTGAGGAGCGCAGCAGCTACCCCAGAAGTGCTGCAGGTCAGAGGTCAGAGGTCAGGGAAGCCAAACTGACCTGCTCTATCTACAGTAGTGCCACCGTCTGACCGCTTAACTTAAATGTCCAGACTGTGTAATGCCACATATGTTTTTAACTTTCCATCTCCACTGAATCACGCAGTTTATTTCATTATTTGGCCCTTAACATCTCTACAAACGATAAGAAAAAAGATCCTCAACGAAACACAACATGAATATGAAGCCCCCCAAACTATTTCTCATGTGTCATTTATTAAACAATCTGTCGATAAAGTAATTATTGTGAGAGGAACTGTAAATATATGCCCAGTGGTGGAAGGTAACGAAGTAAAAGTCGTAAAGTACTGTACTTAAGTAAATTTTACAGTGGATACTTTTTACTTTTACTTCACTGCACTTGAGAGCAGTATCTGTACTTTCTACTCCACTGCGTTTTTGAACAGGACTGAAAAGTAAAAAGTACTTTTCATATGATTTGAGGGGTTATTTTTACCGTGTTCGTGGAAACATCCAGACTAAAGTTTTCGAGTTCAAGCTTCAGCTGTGAGCAAACAAAAACAAATACACAAAATTCAAATTGTTACTGCTGAACAAAATATGTCTCATTTTTAATCAGTATCACCACATTTACACTTTAACAAATGAACAACACTTTACTCCTAAAGCACATTTTTGACACGTTTAGTACTTTTACTTAAGCAGATTTTTTCATGTGATACTTTTACTTGAGTAACTTTTTACCTCTGTATCTGTACTTTTACTCAAGTAACAAAATGGAGTACTTCACCCATCACTGTTTATACTTCAAACTCATAGCAGCTCAGAGGTCAGGTACGTCCCTCTCTCTGCGCCGCACAAACACGACGACAAACATTGATCTAATCTCCTTCCATCCAAAGTTGGAAAGGACCGAACTGGGGCTAATGGCGTCGTCTCTGTCTACATCACCGTGATGAGGTCGACCCGGGTCTTGTTATGTTGTCCCTGTTTACTCGCACAATGGCTCCGGGATAATACCAAAGCGCTAATATTATCCGTAGGGGAGCGGAGGTCTGTAAATAAGTGGGATTTGCAAGTCATTTCAGGAACCAATGAGGCTTATTACACCTTAACGTATTTGGAAGAGATTTGAGAAATACAATAGCTGGTATAGAAAGTGCCTCTTCTCATTTTGCATATGTAGGAAGTCTTGGCTTTGGCATTTAGTCTCACTTTATGTGCTTTGCTACTGATTTACGTCTTTGTATTATCTAATTCCCCACCGTCAAAATGCCAAATTAGCATTTCAGGACTTGACAGAACGAAAGGGCTGCGATTATTTTAAGTATTTATGTCGGCGCCATTGTTATCTCACAAAAGCCTCCTTGACACGTGCCTGGGATGGTAGTAGTGGAGTAACTGAATATGTCTGATATGTCGGTGGAGTGTATTTTTAGACTGGAGTGTTCCATTTGAGCATCTCCATAAGGTAAATCTATATGGTTTAAAGAGAAAGGAGAAAGAGAAAGGAGGTTGAATTATTATTATTATAGGCACAGTGGGCGCTAACGAGGGCTGGCGACACTCGTCCATGTGCAGAAATTAGATGATAGTTGAAACATAAGCTCCAGATCATAGACTGTTTAAAGAAGTGGATTAAAGGTGAGTGTGACGTCACCCACAGCGTTCGGTTATTTGGGCAAATTTGGAGCCGAGTTCTATATTTGGAATTCCGACCACGAGTATCATAGCAACCAAAGAGCCAATCTGGAGCGAGGCTGTTGGAGGTGACGCGCCTTCCTGAGTTAGCATGGAGTGGTCGTCTGTTTTAACGTTCATATCTTGATTTACGGACACAATAGCGAAATAAAAACACCAGGATCACGTAGAGCGGGTTAATACGAACATTTAAGACCAAAATGACGAGTCTGACAGCAGCAGTTACAGAGAGAGGAGCCACAGTTTTTCAATAGAAAATGAATTGGAGCTCACTTCCTATTTGGAACGCGGCGGCTAGCAGGTTAGCTATGTTCATTTATATACACAGTCTGTGCTCCAGATATATTGTATAATTATAAAGCGTTTTATTGTCCGATAATCAGGAAGTTTCGTCGTGACGGTAAAACTCCGCTGTGGTCTCTGAGAGTGTGAAAAGTGCTTAGAAACTCATCGTGGTGAATAATTAGGATGCTCGGAATGCATAAGGTCAGTGAGGAATAACTTTGGAATAACGTTCTGTTTTTTAACGTTTTTAAAAATCAGATACAGCACTTTTGGGTTTATTGCAAGATAGTTTTAAGTAACACAATCTGGCAACTCAAACTGGACCTCAGTCGTATTTGGATAATTGGCTTGGGAACCATCATCACAATGTTAAACGTATTTCCATCCATCCATTTTCTCCCGCTTATCCGGGGCCGGGTCGCGGGGGCGGCAGTCTGAGCAGCGACTCCCAGACCTCCCCCACCCCAGACGCTTCCTCCAGCTCCTCCGGGAGCAGCGACTCCCAGACTTCCCCCACCCCAGACGCTTCCTCCAGCTCCTCCGGTGGGACCCCAAGGCGTTCCCAGACCAGCCGAGAGAACGACTTGGAATAAAATGTATTTGGAACTGTGAAAGCGTCAGTATTACAAAGAAACCTCTCGCCTATAATAACAAATCTAATTGTTATGAATAAAAGTAATATTTGATGTGGACATTAGTGACCCCGTTTGAGTAAACACTTTATGAAATATTTGGGAAAAACCTGAGTGAAAATACGTATAAAGAAACAGAATCAAAAGTGAGAACAGATCAGGCGCAGACACAGACACAGACGTTCACCTCCTGACTCACATTGTGTTATTTTTGGGTCCTTGGGCAGCACACCTGGTTAGTTAACGATACCTGGAACCCAATTTCATCTGTTTCTAATTACCATCTGCTACATCCTCGACACCAGATCTTAAAAATATTCCAGCTTCCACGAGCCGCACTGTTCACTTTCATTTCATTCTTTTACTGTCCAAAATGGTCGTTTTATGAGTTTGTTTTCTGCGCTAATGCGAGGAATGACTCCAGATGATATGGGTTAGTTAGTTTCCATATGGAATTAATTACACAGGGTAATTTTAAAATAACAAGTGTGTCAGCGTTACAGTGTGTTCTGATTTAACGGTCTCGTATTACACTGTTTTCTGATCTATGTTTTAATGTTTCCTCGTCACAAACAGACCTGGAGTTGTGTTTTGCTTCATTCACACACGTTTAACTGCATATTTAGGCTGAGTTCTCCGCTCAAACTTAAAACACTCTGCTTAAATCTCACAAGAGTCCATTTTGTGTAATATAGGAACTTTAAAATCCAGCTTTATCTTTGCATACAAACTAGCCTTACTTACATATTCGTACTACACACTTGTCATGTCGTTATGGCCATTTTCTTCGCAGTAAATAATACTAAGTGCCGTGACATTTGGAATTTGAAAGTGCTTTTGTTAATAATTCACATTTGGCCGTTTACCCAAAGGCTACTCTTCTAAATTAAGATTTCAAGCCAGGTTTTATAAACAATCAGGAACATCAAGATTTATAGTCACTGGCCAGGTACACACAACTGCATTACTGCATCAGACCAGAGACATCGATATTACGCGAAATCAGGGAGCCGTCTGAGAGCCGCTTCTGCCGTCTGACGCCCGACGCACTTTATACTCATTTAATTGGATGCGTACTTCATAATATGGAATACAAATCATCTTTGTAAATTCGCGGTGGGATTTGGAACTAGGGGATGCACCGATCCAGTTTCGATACCGATTCAGATACTGTAGCTGCGAGGATCTGCCGATACCCGATATCAACCGATACCAGAGCAGAGACTGAAAACAGCATTTATTTCCTTTAAACAAAATTAATATAAGACGAAACTCATCCAGTTCAAACATTCTGAGACTTTCTGGGCCAATCACAACCAGTAAATAGTCGTATTACATCTTATATTTATATGTCCAACCAAGATATCGACTGAACCGATATTTGGAAGCCGATATCTGACCTAGCAAAATTGTCAGTATCGCTGCCAGTATCGATGGTGCTGTCGCGTGTCACTGGTTCCTAATTGGCTGCTCCTGTCGTAGTTCTTACATATGTCAGAGTCACACATGATCATGAATATTTATGTCTGTAACGTCTTTGTGACATGTTACAGCAGCTCGAGCTAAACTCAGTTAACTCCCTGAAACTGGGTCGACCTGTACGAATGAATGAGCCTGTTGTCTGAAGGAGAAGGGTTACCAAAATTTGTGTGATTAAAAAAAAAAAAAAAAAGTAAATGTGGGAATGTTTTTAAAGAACATGAGTCTATATTTTGGTCAAAACTACAGCCCTGATAAGCCCCGCCTCTTCATAGTTCCAGTGTTTTTATTGTTTAAAAGTGGTTATGTGACATTTTTTTAGCCCTATGCATGATTTGGAGTTAGATTTTTTTTTAATTTTGTATGTACAGAGCAGTGTGTGGTGATAGAGGGGTAACTTTCTGAGCACTTAAGCCTCGAATGCAACGATGTACGATTAGTCACACATTAGGTTAGATGAAGATATTAAAGACTGTAGAACTTTGAGCCGCTTCAAAAGTTTGTATAAAAAGAAAATTATAAATTCATACAGTGACACTGAATGCTGAATTATGTTTTGTTTTTTGTTTTTTTTAATACTGTGTACATTGTGAGTGTAGCAGCTCTTTATGTTTAGCATAAAAGGGGGAGGCGTCATAAGCTCAGGCTTCTGCCTATTCCTTTTTCAGACTTTTGTGTACTTTGATTTGCTTCCTTGACTTAAGACAGAAATCTCTGGAAAAATGAAGATGACGATGATGATGAACATGTATTCATCTGAGATCCAGTTGTCTTCAGAGATTAGATTTTCCGAGTTCAGACTTGTAAACTTACACTGGAACCCATCGCTCTCAGAATTCCAATCAGAAACTCGGGCAACATTTCCGAACCCTAAGCTGGTTCCGAGTTAGAAAATCCAACATGGCGGCTCCCTGTGTTTGGATAAACTTTGATATTCGACAGTTAAACTGTTGATTGCACTTGTGTTATTTCCCTTTAGTTGCTCCGTCCTGTTCACTCGCTTCTGTGAACCGTCTGCTGCGGCGGCTGAGCCACTGCACTTATAAATGCGCCGTTATGCTCCATTATGCTAATGGAGACACAGGGCCAATGTTAACAAAAACAAAATGTCACTCTCAAATGTTGATTTATAGCTTACACTTGTAATAACAATGTCTGGGTTAAAAATGCACTTTTAAAACTGTTTAGCATTTCATTAGCAGATTGGAGCTTTTCCCTAGTTTTTATTGCTAGTTTTATCCATAGACTGTGTAAAGAAGTGGACTGAGTGAGTGTGACGTCACCCACAGCGTTCAGATCCAGTCAAATGAAGCTCGTCGAGGCCAGAGCAGTTATAGCGGCGAATTTGGAGCCAAGTTGCATATTTGGAGTTCAGACCACGAGTATCATAGCAACTAAAGAGCCAATCTGGAGCGAGGCTGTTGAAGGTAACGCCCCTTCGCTCCCGCACCGCTGGTTTAACAGGGAGCGGGAGCTTAGCAACGCTGTCAGTCAAACCTGTTGCTAACGCTAGCGGGAGCGACCTCGGGGAAAGAAGGCGCCTGATTTGTCTGTTATTAATGTTCATATCTTGATTTACGGACTCAATAGTGAAATAAAAACCCCAGGATCACGTAGAGGGTTAATACGAACATTTAAGACCAAAACGACGAGTCTGACAGCAGCAGTTACAGAGAGAGGGGACAGTTTTCCAGTGTAAAGTAAATTGGAGCCGAAAGTACGTCCATGCTCACTTCCTACTTGGAACGCAGCGGCTAGCAGGTTAGCTATGTCCATTTCCATATACAGTCTATGGTTCATCTCATTATTGTACATCAGATTGTGAAGTACTGCTCATTGTTTTTCCGACGTCATCATTGGAACACAGAAACTCGGAGAAAACGTTACCACGAGGTCCGAGTTCTGACCTCCGAGGACAAATGGAACGCAGCCTAAATACAACTCAGCGCAAAATGCTGACAAAACACCACTCAAAACAGTTCAAAGCTAATAAAAGTTTTGATGTAATAATGTCCCCTTTAACTCTCAAACATCCGCTTGGACCTCTTCTCGTTGAGCGTCCAGATTTATCCCCGTTTCACCTGGAAAATCCTCTCCTCCCACGACTGGCCCCGTTCCACTACAGCAGAACCTCTGACACCAGCGTCATCGGCGGCTTGTTCTATCTCCTCAGTCCCTCTCGAGATTTTTCTGTCTGACGCTTTGTTATTCCAAATGCACGGCCGTGAGACATTAAAAGGAGTGAGAAAAAGTGGCACTTAGCATTCTGCCGAGTCAGCATTGCCACGGGCGAACATTAAACGCAATCACAACCGCATAGCGACGCATAATTGAAAGACGACGACGGCGACGGCGGCGACGGTGGCGTTCGCCGGAGCTCATATAAAAGGCTCATATATCACGCTAAACATAATCCGTCATCGCAAAACAGGGATCAGTTTTTTAGAGGAGCCGCTGGGGAGAGTGGGAATAATCAGTAGTTGTTGTCTCTGTAGCGCCATGGCTGTTTACTGACCTTAAAGATAACATGGAGCAGAAATATCGCGCTCATAAGGTTGTTGCCTAGATCGATCTCCCCACAGAGTTAAGAACCTTGAAACTAAAGACTATTACCTTAAGGCCACTACATCAAAGCGCGCACGTCCTCCACCTCTTCCTGTTCCTCTTAGTGTTCAATGAATTACTTGGATGAGCTATCGATTAAGGGAGCGGGTTGTGCCATGTAAGTCCATATAACACAAGTTTGACTCATTAAGTACAAGGATTTTCTCGTCTCTCATCACGAAGTCCACTGCATTTACTGAACTTACTAAATCTATCCTCTGTTTTAACCTCCTGAGACCTGAACTCTTCATGGCTTTATTA
>KN476657.1:3701-16940 GCA_000787095.1 Periophthalmodon schlosseri
CGCCGCCCCAGCCGCCTCTCTGAAAGCAGACACAATCCCGATAAATGTATTCCTGTCAACATCGCCGCAGTGCCTTTTTAATATAGTCCCCCGAGTATCCAGAGCAGGAACAACCCAGTCAAACTCCATTTCAGTGAGGAGAAGAGGTGACAGCAGTCCCATAGGTCAGGAACAGTCCACAGACAGCAACGGCCATTTCGTCCTACTCTGATCATGGACTAAACGCATATGCACAAGCTTTTTACGATACCGATTCCGATACTATAGCTTTAAGTGCTGCTGATACCCAATATCAACTGATACCAGTGCAGAGACTGAAAACAGCATTTATTTTCTTTAAACTAAAATAAAATAAGACCAAACTGATCCAAATGTGTTATGTAGCTGTTATTTATCAATCATGTATCCACAGAACATCTTATTACAGCATATGTCCAACCAAGATATTGGCTGAACCGAAATTTGGAAGTCGATATCCGAACCAGCAAAATTTTCAGAGTCAGCGCTGATATCCGATACTTGGTTCTAGGCCATAAGTACCATCTGTGGTTTACCCTTATAGACAAATGAGGGATCGCACCATCTTGTTTCATTCCTCTGTAGAGGGAGAGAGACTGCGCATTTGGTCAGGAACTCCCACTTTCTCACAGATGGACTAAAGGAATCTACATCAAAAGGATTCCGTGTACTCTCAACAGGACAGATGACACCATGAACCCAAATGCCCGTTGACTAACCCCGGGGGGTTCAAAGACAGACACATCACAGTGCTGATTAAGTCTGGCTCACAAACAAACCTCCTGGTCTGGTAAAACAGCCATAATTCACAGGCATGTCCTAATTCCTCTTATCAGCCAGACAAATGGCGCCAAGGATCAAACATGTGGGAAGACGATGAACTGGTTAAAATCCTACCTATGATGTTGGACTGATAAATGCTGGATCACGCAAACATGATCTGTCTAAATGGGACAATGTTATACAGACTTTTTCAATGATACATATGTGTAACACTATATTGATGCCTATTTTGCCCGAATGCTTCGCCCACTAAATTGTATCTTCCATGCTAACGCTGTGATTTCATTACAGGAGAATCAACGGTAAACCTTGGTTAATCCCATCAGTGATTCTTGTGTAACCACTAATTGTATAAATGTGACGGGATTCAACTTTAAGCCATAGAATAAAACATTGGCGCAAAAATAACCCCAAAGCGGGAGGATGCTATCTTCTGATGCCGCCAAAAGCGTAATCTTTATTTTTCTTGGATCCCTCAGAGTGGAGTAAATTCCCTCTTAAACGCACACAAACAGCCTTCCAACTCGCTGAAGACTGCAGCTGGGACCGCAGTGCCGTGACTCAGACCCCCGCCTGGGCACCTCCAACGCCCACTGCAGGAACCACCGCATCGGGATCAGGACGCCATTCTCTGCAGCCTCCATCTCTCCACGGGGACCTGGCCTGGGACGGGACGAGATACTTCGCCTATGCCCTGTTTGGATCAACCCAGGATCTGCGTTATTGCCACCTCAGAGGAGCTGATCACCCCGCTGAATCGACAACCTATGCATCTCCCCAGTAAGATCTGAATTAAACAGTGACCTTATTTGAAGTTGGCACATTAATAATTGCCTCCCGCGCCCCAGATCTTGTGAACCACTATAGTGAGTTATATTACCCGGTTGAGTAAAGTTGAATCCCCGTTTTAATTACCTCACTAGTTAAGCTTTGTACACCACAAAGAATTCTGGTTTTAGTTTTTAAAGTTATTACCAAGTCCCTGACCAGCTGCAATTTACCCTTTATATTGAGAGAATTGATAGGTTTTGATTCTTACAGTTTCATTTTGAATTCGTAGGAATTCTGGTGCCCCACATGTATTAAAATAATTGTAGAGAGACACGCTATAGAGACACGCTACACCTCGTAAAACATAGACTGGTAAATAAAGAGAACTTATCAAATATTCCTCTAAAAGTAAACTTAGTAAAGACTTTAACACAAAAAGAGTTTTCACTGTGACAAAAGACAAACTGCAGTGTTTTTTTTTAACTACATTTAGCATTTATTGTGTCTTCATACCTGAACAGCCTTAATAATAATGTTCATATTCTGAGCATATTACATTTAAAAACAGCCTGTCTACCCATGTGCTATGATTCTAGAAAAGGTAGCAGTGCTATTACGTAGTGCAGAGATGACTTAACTTTTTTCTAGCCCTCAAAAGGTCCCAGGAGACGGCCTTGGCTCGTTAGACTGGATAAACCACAGACTCTCACTTTGACAGACTCTTATGAACAATATAAAGTTATATTTTTATGGCTTTCAACATTGCCTTAGAAAGAAAAACATTGAAAACAGAGAAGCTTAAAACTTGAAGAAAACTCAAGTCACGATTTAATTTTAAAGACTACCTCCTATTTTATTAACGGCAGAATTGCTTTCCATTTTAGAAGTGTTTTCCATTTTATCATATGCTCAGAGCGTTATTTTGAGACACAAATAGATTTCATATAATATATATTTAATGACTTTTAATATATCAAATGAAAAATTGCACATGGTTATGATGGTTTGCTGGCAGAGAGTATGGAGCTGTGGAGCAGGCTTATTACTGGTTCATTGCCAAAAGGCCACTTTGACACTTTGAAAAAATGTTCCAACTACATTACTGACAGCTCCACAGGATTCAATATGTTTATGGAAAGTCATTTTTGGAGGATGTCAATCAGGAAGTAACGTAACGTATACTGTTGGAGAAGCATCCCAGTTTTAGTAAGTGTGTGACAGATTCAAAGATAAGAAAGTAAATAACAATTTTGGGATTCAACAATGAACCATGTTGCACAGTGATTTGACACGCTGGATGCCTGGAGTGTGTGTGAAGCGTCTAACCCAGAAAACAGTGCTGTATTTGATCCTGCAACTTTCTTGCTTGTCACCTCCAGTTTCTCTCTCTCAAACCTTCAAATCAGGCTAGAAATCTAGGGGTAATAATGGACTCAGACTTGAAGTTTAACAGCCACATCAAATCAATAACACCTGCAGCTTTTTACCATCTAAAAACATTGCAAAAATTAAACGTATACTGTCTAAACCAGACTTGGAGAGACTTATCCATGCACTTGTCTCCAATAGGTTAGACTACTATAACAGCCTGCTCACTGGCCTCTCCAAACGAGCCTTAAGACAGCTGACCAGCCTGCCACTGGCCTCTCCAAACGAGCCTTAAGACAGCTGCAGTACATTCAGAACACTGCTGCTCGGCTCCTGACTAGAACCAGGAAGTACGAGCACATAAGTCCTGTGCTCAGGCCTCTGCACTGGCTTTTGTCTTGTACTGTAATGTCTTTCTTAGTCTATAAAGCACTTTGAATTACTTTGCGTACAAATTGTGCTATACAAATAAACTTGCCTTGCCTGAATGTCATAACCAATACACACAAAAAAGATAAATGTAAAGTGTTTTTTCATTTTCTTTCCTGAACTATTCAGATTGGCTGTATCTGGATAATTGAATCTATATAAGTCATGTGATGGAAAATTAAAAATACACAGAATGGATAAAGGAGCTGTGATTGCTTAAGTAAATTACATTCAGTGGTTATGTTCACAGTAGATAAGAAAGATAGGTTTATAGGAAACATAATAAGCCATGTTTAATTAGATTTGTTATAACAGCTGGGTATACGTTAGTCCCACAGCTATCACATTGTGTTTCAGAAATGTTAGCATTGTCTGACCTATTTTAACAGCTAGCATAGGACCATTTATAATAGTGTGATGAATGAGATTGAATTTGACTCAAAAGCGGTGATATATGATTTGTAGAAATAGATTTGCCCTGTCTGCATGTTCCACTTTTATTTCAGAGCTATTCCTCACTGATATTGCAACGTTAGAGAAAGTGACTTATTCACTTCAACGCTAAGCTTGGTTCAAACGTTCATGGTCCATCACAACTGAGTTTTTATTCTATTCTGAAGAATCCAATTAAAGTACTAGTCCCTAAACTACTACATAAAAAAAAGTTCATTTTTTTACTCATCCAGGTATGACAATACTCCAAATAATATTAAGTGAACTGAATTTTGTTCTTACAAATATGGTTCTGTTACCAATACATTTTCATAGACTGATATGGAATAAATAAATTAATTTAACACAGCTGTAAAGAGGGGCCTTACACTTCTATGTGGTATTAATTACTAACACATAACATATTTGGATCACCATGTTACCCAATAGTTTTGAATATGCCATATTCGCAGAAAACAACGTATTAAAATGTTTAATTAGTTTCAGCTTTGTTTTTGATGCTCTGAGTCCCATTCCCCTTGCGCCCTCCCTTTTCAGAGCGCTATCACAACACAATCAGCGTGCCTCTCACTAATGAAACTACTGCACATCGTGTCAGGCTTGTGATTTTGTAGTGTATTGTTTTGTATCATGCTTTTGTATATTTATGAAAAATGGCCGTGTGGGAGCAGGGGTGACATAAGCTTGTGGGCTGAGCCTTGGACATGATTTTACTGCTTTGAATAGGGCCCGGGAAAGAATACAAGATTACTCAAACATGCAAGGATAACATAAAACCTCTTCAAGCATGTTTTTGATGATGGAAAAGCATTGTAACATGAACTCCAAAAAATCTATCTTTAAAGAAGATTCCAAACAGATCTCTGTCATGTGTTTGCACAATAAGGTGATGTGATGAATGTACATGTTCAATAACAGGCCTATAACTGAAAGGTAAATATCAGAGAGCATATTGCAAAGTTTGCAGTCATTACTGCTCTGATAATGTCAAATGTATCTGCTTGTGTCTAAAAATAAAGAGAAAATCTCAACTTGATTAAAGGTCATGCTGTGGAAATGTGCAGTTACCTCTTCCACAGAAAAAGTGAAGTCATAGTTTAGCTGAAGTGTGCAAAAATAGGAAGTGATGAATAAATATGAATGAATATGAATTTGTAAAACCTGTTATTTTAACAAACCTTCAGTTTTCTTTTAAACATTTCAGTTCATTTTGTGAAGTGGTGCTTGTTGATATAAATAAGAAGGAATGAAAAGTAAAAAAAGCACTGCAAAAATTTCAAAGGCCTTGAGAAACCTCGCAAGATATTAGATCTGCTATAATTGTGAAATGTTACCACATTAAAGTTATTTCATGTTAAAAGTAATAAATCCACAGTTTAGAAAACTTCCCCCCATATATGGAGGAGAACATGCAAATGAAAGGCCTCACAAAATGCTCAAAAATGTGAGCTATTAAAGATGTTGTATAATCTTATGGCTATATGTCCTAACTTAAGCCTTGTTTACACTGGTTCACTTTGGAGAGGATCAGTACAAGATGATGTACAAACAAGATGACAAGAGAGAACACAGACTCAGGGGAAAACAAGACACACAAACTAACTTGATCTTGTAATAAACCACCATATTTCCAGTGATGGCAACTTATATGTTGAGCCGACATGCTTCACAAAACAAAGCTAGCATGTTAGCAACAACTGTTTCCTGTTTATCGATGCACGGCACTTGTGTTAAGATACATCTAACATGAGCCAAACCCAATGCATTACATCACAAGCTTGTAATACACAGCGTAGAGGCACAGAGAAGTGAAATAAATGGAGAAAAAGCTGACAATAAACCGAAAGTAGTTTTTATTTAATCTTGCTTTAGCTTCGTCTCACAGCGCCACAAACTTGGAATTACTAAAAGTGTGTTTGTGAATTGCTGAAATCAGCCATATGGTTAAGAGTACAATTCAGATACGATTTAGATTAGAAAGCATAAGCTATGTTTGGATGATGTCAGTGTCTCACAAAGCAGAGCCCTGCCCCTGGACCCGGAGATGTGCCCAGAGCATGGAAACGCATCTCAGCTGAAGGGACCCCAGCCCAAGCAAAACGTGCTGTAAGAATGTTTGTTTCTGGTGTAAGCGTCAAAGAGGACCAAAAGACTGAAACATGAAGTCAGAAGGGTTTTAATGAGTTCCACACAGGTAAAGTGAACAATGAAGCAACAGACTCTCAGGAAAGGATAGGAAGAGAGTCCTGAGATGTACATGTTGACAGCTTTTATAATGTCTCTCAATGTATGTGTGTGTAGGGCAGGTCCTCTTCTAGTCTGCATGGTGTTACACATTGAGAAACTTTAGGCAAAGTCGAACAAGGTGAGTGGGGGTCACACATTCCTTAGTGAGAGGGGCTATAGATAAGAAGTGGCCTTAACCAAAATGACCAGAACACAGTTGTTATCTTATTGTCCACACGTCCTTGTAAGCCCCTGCTGGTCTCCATAGCGTCATCTTGAGTCCCCACGCATTCCATATCCACTAGTGGATATGGAATGTGTGTTATTTACCTTAGCATTAGTAAATCAAGATACCAGTTTGATGTAGTGCTGCACTGCTAGAAAATACCTTACAGTGCCAAAAGAGATTTATGCCACTATTCGCTTTAATAATTGTTTAACTTTTGACGTAAACCCTGCCAGTCAACCTCAAACTCACCAACTTACTTTTCAACTTTGTTCCATCATTCTCGCGCCTCCGTTGTAATCATCACCGCAAACCAAATTGCACACATCTCATTTGTGATGTTTTGACAAATAATACAAAGGGCGTGGGTGCATTTACATATAAATTAAAGTCTACCCTCAGCCTGGGCCCAACACAAATGTTTCGTTGTGAGTCAATAATTTAGACTAATGGTGGCAATAATAGCGGCATTACAGTGGTACAGTGTAAGTGGATATCATTTTACACACCCTAACGCCTTTAGCATGTGCCCTGGCTTCTTAGCATTAATCTGCAGCTTTCATTTTTACAGCTTATTGAATTGTGAGAGAGACAAGACATGCTTTTTCTTCTTTAAAGTCTTTTATTGATGCTCCTCTGGCACGCTCCGAGTTATGAGTATTTTTGTCTTGTCACAAAGTGTGGACAAGATCTTGCACCCTCATGCCTCCACTTCTTTAAATGGCTCAATTAGCACCTCCAAGACTTTAAGACAGCTTATTGTGTTAATTAGATGGCATGCCTAAATATCTCCCTGGCAACACGTTTGACAAAGAATGCATTAAAAAGATCTTCCTCACAACAGAAGCTAACAATAAACAGCAGAACATAAGAGAACAGGAGTGAAAAGTAACTAATTACCACTGATTTCTAGGGAAATTGTAGCCTATTTAACGCAGATTTTAAATCTTGTAGTTGTACTTGAGTACTGTATTTTCCGGAGTATAAGTCGCACTGGAGTATAAGTCGCACCAGCCAAAAAATGCATAATTAGGAAGAAAAAAACATATATTTCCCATATAAATTGCATCTGGGTATAAGTCTAAACTATGAAAAAGTGCGACTTATAGTCCAGAAAGCGCTTTTTCACACAAGGCACTTTACATCAAGGAACCACTCACACACACATTCATACAAGATGGGTTAAGTGTCTTGCTCAAGGACACAACAACAGCATTCATCTGTGGGAGCTGGAATCGCACCGCCAACCTGTGGGTCATTGGATGTTTACATCGAGAGCGGGATTCGAACTGCCAACCTTCAGATCAGTGGACAAACACTCACAAACACACATAAAACACTGCATCACCTACTCTGATTGGCCACAGCTCAGAGAATACATGGATTGCAGTTTCAAATCACTTCATTCAACTTTAAACTTTAATATCAAGTTTTGTATAAGACTGCATGTTAAAAAAATAACAAATAACAGTACTTGAGCACTATTTTTCATGTTTACTTTTACTTAAGAACAATTTTGGCACAGTTTTTACACATTTTCAGTACTCTTTCCACCGCTATACAACCCAATTGCAATGAAGATGTGGCATTATTCCTGTCTTTGAAGTGGTGCGCTGACAGTGGCCAGCCTTAGGGGATATATTGTATCAAATAAACTCCCCTTTTACCAAATAAAAACCCTTTAAGTCATCATCTATCCTATCAGATCACTGGCTTTAATGTTCCAGTATCTATTCCAGGTACAAATCTCTTTTTGAGCTGGAAGATGCTGCTTCAGGAAAAAATCATTTGTTTCCTTTCTGCAATCTGGCCTCAGTGGGACCTTCACATGCCCAGCAAAGGTAATCGTTACTGGGTGCTTTTTTTCCACTACCATTAAGGTCTAATATATCAGCGGTGCAGTCAATTGTACCTGACAGCAGCTTCTTGAACTTGAACTGGGTCGCATAGTGACAGATAACACAGGTTGTTTGTTCAATTTCCCCTCTGCAGTAGCGTAGCTGTAAAGTGACTTATTATAAATGACTGTGACTGCGTTCTTTATGTATCTTGTCCCAGCAGCAGAGGTGTGTGTATATACAGACAGACAGAGTACAGAGGACACAGAGGACAGATGACAACTTGCCCATGTGAACATTATTATACTTTAGACTGCTATGTAGTCTAGTTATGTAGTCTACAAATACTTATGTGTACATGTTATCCTGGGAAATGTTGGTGCTATTCATTCTCTAATTACACACACTAAATGCAGTTAATTTACAGTTGATCACATGACTACACCGATGCATTTTATTGGTTTAACGTAGCGCTATGTAAGATTCTGTTGTGCTCTACAGTCACAGTAAGAATGGAAAGGACCCCCTTGAGAAAGAGATAATGCACCAAGGGGTTATCTGAAATCAACCAATAAATTATTTTTAAAAAGAAAACAATCACAGATATTTTGTAAGTTAACCAATATTTTGACAGGGCAATTATTTTAAACACTCCCTTTTTCCGAATTTTTTTTCCTTTCCAAAAAAACTTTCAGGTCAGAAAAGCTTCAAATAAATAAATAAATAAGTAGTTCATGAAGTTTATGAAAGTTCCATTCAATACAAATCATACAAATTTTTAAGTAAAAGCTTTTACTTTTTATTAACAAACCACAAGGGACACACAATATCTGTACCCTCTATCTGTCTTGTGTCTGTTTTGCTGACCCTCGATGACAGTATCACATGTTGTGTCCGATAAACCAAGGACCAGATGACCCCCCAGAGGCTGTGAAGAATGGAATGAAGCTTTACTGTGACAGACCTTATGAACCTGCCCCCTTTACACAGAGAACGGGGCATTTCAGCTTACATTTATTATATGGCGCCTCTTACACATATTTCTGTGTTAGTGGTGCTACAGAGAAGAAGACTAATGTCATGTGTCCACTGGGATTGCAGTTTAATCAAGCAATACAATAAAAGAGCTTTGTCCAAGGCTACAGAAGGATGAATGATGTGGCAGAGTTTTTGGGGCTAAGCTACTTTCTGAATCGTGTCATCCAAATGCATCTCACTCAAAACCTCACTTCAATGCACTTGTCCTGGAAAATACCCTTCATTAATCTTACAGAAAACAGAAGAAAGTCCAAGGTTGTTGAACAAATTGTAATGTGTACAGAGCTTTGAGTGAGGGACAACCCCATGTGTTTCAACAGCTTAAATTGACCTGCCACTAGATTAGCTTTCATCAAGATTTAGCAAGAAACGAACAAAATTTAAAATCTTTCCTCTTAGTTTTTCATCATGAAGTGAAGATATTTTGGAGCTGACGCCTGGTGACGTCAACTCCAGTGATACCACATAAGAGCTACTACCCACACATTTTACTATATAAAAATAGAGATGGAGCAGACTCAATGCTTGAGACATTTTACTTATAGATTTCTTAGCTGGCTAGAAAGTGGTGCTGCAGAGGATCTAAAAAGTGTTCTGAACCAAATTTAAAGTCCACAGTATTTTCAATCAGCAAAATAATGCAGAAATGCAAAAAGATAAAAGGCCAAAATAAGCCATTAAAGTATGATGATAATTAAAACTGGAAAAGCTGCAGAGAGCTTGTTTATCATATCAATCAACACCCATCAATGACTATGTGGTTTTAAGAATAATCTTAATTAAATTGTGTGTACTTTTCCCAAGTTCTCATTTTATCAATCTCAGACTTATCTGCAGCAAACAACTCCAACGCATACAAAATCCTAGAAAACAGATTTGACATCAGACTAAATAGAAAAAAAAAACTAACAAAAAAGAAAACATTTAGACAAGAAGCAGCTCCAGTATTAGGAGGACAAACTGGAAATCAAAGAGGACTCATTTCTGCTCATTAACTTCTCAGTTTCCTTCGACAGAGCCAAGTTACCTGTGGATGTGAGTGAGGGAGATTTGTCCTGACAGGTTGAACTGTGACTGAGTGGATGGAGAAACTAGGCACCCATAATGGACTAGAGTCTGAACACTAAAAGTCCAGCAGATAGGGTTACCAACAGCAACTGTGACCTTCCCATTGTCCATCATAGACTGCATCATTAGCAACTTGGAGGTATCGAGTGCACATGAGCTTTGAAGGGTCTTTGACATTAATATCTCTCCCATCACTACTTCCCTCTAGGCATAAAACACTTGCTTCAGGGTAAATGTCTGTACATTATGAACTAAATTATACATGACTGTTTGAGTATACTTCTGCTGTTGGACTCTTCATATCTGTCACTTTAGATAAAAAGACTATTGGCGCTACTAGTTTTGCACAGTTGTTCCATCCATACTGTATAGATCTAATTCATATTTAAGTTTTGCCTTTTATTTTACCAGTGCAGTTCTGCCAAGACCTGATTCCTTAACCTGACTAAAAATGAATCTTGATCTAAACACCTATTCCTAAAACTAATCCTAAACCTAACCCTAATCTGCGTAGCAACCTTACTCTCCAGCGTTTTTTAAGTCCATATATCTTTACCAGACTCCTATGGATGTTCAGAGCTCAGATTGCCTCAGTTTCTATGCTAGAAGCTAAAGTTATTAGTAAACCTTTCACTCCTCAGTGTGCTAGCAGGTGGAGTCCTTACTTTCAATAATAACAATTTACTATGTGAACGGCCATTACTTGTCCAAAAGTAAGTTAAATAAAATATATAACATATAACATTTTTTCGCAATATTACTTTATTGCACAAGTATAGGTTATAAAAGTAATCACTGTGAAAAAAAAATTGAAATACAGGCTCAACTATTAAATATCCATGTGGAAGAAGGAAAGAGATTAAACATTACTTGCAATGGACTGAACTAATTACAATGTTTGCGTGAATGTGTCGGCTTGTTTATCTGATTGCTTTTGCTGGCCACTTGGTGAAATCAATTTGCATGGTTTAAATTGAATCTCTTAATTAAGAGGTGTTCTTTCCGTGTTTTGCGGTGCACTAAATTGATTGATGCATGCTTTATCATTCAGAGCTGAGAAACAAGGGAGCAGGAAGCAGCGGCATGTATTAAATGTCTCCTTTCAATACAAAACACAAGGTGAATTGAAGTCGCGCTACAGTTAATGTTACTAAATGAGGGAATGTGCCACAAATACCAGTCTACCTGTCTGCTCCCAGTGCACACTGTCTGCATAGGCTGCTATAATGAGCGTTTCCCCACACTCACAGCTCATAGGCACCGACATGCAGCAGTGAGAACACAAAATGGTGCCATCAAATCAGGATTCACACTAATTAAAAATCCTTGTATCAATCATGTTTATCAAGTTAACAGTGCAGGTACTAACGAGAAAAGAAGTAAGTTGTCAGAACGATGACACCATGTTCTGTCTAAAAGCAAAGTTGGACTAATGTGTTTGTGTGCACAGTGACAGGAGCTGGACAGTCGTATGTCATATTGGGCCCAAATGCATGCTGGGAAAAATGATTTAAAGCGGATATTTTTGTATTTTTTCACTGTGTTCCATCGCCAGTCTCCACCAGTAAAATGCAAAAGAACATGATATGGTAATTCCACAAAATCCCAAGATGTATAAAAAAGGTATATAGTTTGACGGATAATTGGTACATTGTTATTATTAACTGAAAATATGGTCTGGTGTGTTAACTTTCAGGTTACACAGAAAAACCTACTGAACACACAAATGAAAGATTGTTTGCCCTGACTGAGTAGTTCCTATATTTAGATTTGCTTTGTCCTGGTTTGAAACAGTGTTTGTGGACAGAGCATAATGTAATGTACACACTTTCATATCATCAATAACATGAGAACATTAATAGCATGCTGGAGTTGGTTTCACAACAGAGTCACCAGGGCAGTTGGACAACACCATAGAAATGGCCCGTCACAGATCTGCGATAAACAATTCCAGCTCAGCATTAGCTTGTATGAATGGGAAAGATGATGCATTGAACAACTGAACAACAGTTGTTTGTTGGAAACAAAGCAGTTGCTCTTAAATAATGCACGAGTTCTAATAAGTGTATACTTTGTGTACAGTGTTATCAATAAGACATAGGCAGGGCAGTAATGGCTCAAGCAAAGAGGGATCTCTGTTGGTGTGCCTGGAGAGAGGATCTTGCAGTTAGATGGAAATTGGCTTGCCTGAGTGTATTTCCATGTTGCACATAGAGTAAAGCCCTTTGGAGCGAAGAAAGATTTTCAGAGAAATAGTGAGACCCAAGCTTCGACTTGCTTCTGGGAACCTGTTTGTAGTATAATGTTATTCTGGCCTGTGGACGTGTTCACAAAAAGCAGACTGCTGCTTTCAAACAGCATATTTTAAATGGATATTTTCACCGGTTCCACCTTCTGTTGGCTGTCCTTTGAGTTTGTCTCATGTCCAGAGGCTACAGTACTAACAAGGCTCCCTGCTAAGATGTGCAGTCGTACTTAGCTCACAATCACTGCAGCTCAGAGCATGCACAGGTGAAACTTAGTGAGACTTCCATCTCATTATTACAGGAGCAGCACACACTGTAATTGGGCTGTTGAAACACAAGAAGAAAACATCAGTCAGAATGCCATGTGCCTCCAATGAACTCTGAAATTAAACCAGTTTTATTTGGCCCATCACACAGATGAATTGTTTGTAAAAAGGTTTGCAAACATATCCAGAAGTAGACTTTGAAACTTTTTATGCATTCCTGAGTAGAAGAAAGGCATACAATAGCAGCTTCGGTATGTGAAGTTCAACATTACATGAAAGTGTGTGAATATACTTCAGGAATTTTTGTCTCAGTTGAATGCTTGTGATTAGAGCTGTTATTCAACACAGATTATGAGCTATTTTGGAGGAATTCAAAGAGAATTCATTATTGATTATTACATTTTTGAGGGTTTAAAGAAAAATATACTAATTTTAATTGAATTCTCTTAGGAATGAGTCACAACTTAAAAAGGACTCTAGCTTTTTCAGGGAGGGGGAAGTGGGGAAAC